>VVHJ01005154.1:24072-39541 GCA_015107715.1 Tylochromis polylepis
TTCCTCTGACTGTTTACACTCTCGGGGCATCACCTGCCTATCATTTCCTACAGGACCTTTCTCCTCCTCCTCTTCCTTTTTGTTTCCTTCTACACAAAGAGGCTCAGGTTGGGGGCTTTTAGGGCTCTCTGTTACCTGGTCTGATGAGGAATTTAAAGGTGGGGCTGGTGACTGCAGACGTGGATCTGTGTTTTCAGTTGTAGACTGCGGTTCTAGTTTGCAGGTCTGTGGAGTATTTAGTGCTACAGGACCCTGCTCTGTCATTTTAGAGTCTGTCAGCAGAGCAGGTGAGTTCTCCTTCATGTCCTCCTGTGTCAGTTGTGTTTGTGTAGGCATCTGAATTGCACATGGGGGATATGTCTGCTGTATCATGTCTACAGGAGTCTTTGAGGGCTCTTTAGACTGGCTGGGAACAGCAGGTACACTTAACTGGAGCTGATGCTGCTCAGGGGGACTCTCCACCCGGGTTACCATGAAAATCTTATGACCCCTCCCAGGGCTTGAGACGGATATGCAACGTCCAGGAGATGGAGGTGTGCCCGGAGGAGCTGCAGATTCTGTGACGGTGACAGAAATTACGCTTGACCCTCTAGAAGGTGAGGCTGAGGATGTATGTGAGGCACTGAGTTGAGACTGTGCAACCCCTGGACGGGTTTGAGGAGCAGTCTGGTTTGAGAGAGTGGAGGAGTTTGAAGTGGAAGAAGATTTTGTTACCACCTCGCTTTCCTCCTCATCCTCAGTGTCAGAGTCAGACTCCAGATTTGTCTGAGGAACATCTGAGTCAGAGCTCGCTCCTGACTGGCTGCTTGTCTGTGTTTCATTTCCTGCCGTTTCATCCTCTTTATCCTCTGCGTCACCTCTCTCCTCTGATGCTGATTCTTGCTCCTCCTCCTCTTCTTGCTCTTGCTCTTCCTCTGTGACAATTTCAGCCATAGAGACAGACTGCCTCATCTTCTGCTCGGTATCCTCCTTTTCTTTAGCAAGGATGAAATTCCTCTTACAACCATTCTGGATCTCAGCCAGCAGGGCACGCTGTGTCTCAATGAAGCTCTTTACCTAAGAGACAAAAAAAACAAAAAAACAAAAAACACATTTCTAATATGAAAAAGAGTCACTGTAACCAGGGCTTCATTTGTTTTAGTAAGAAATATTTTCTTTCACAACAAATTTTTTTTTTTTTTTTTTTTAAATGGTGGCGTCGTGCTGGCATAATAGGTAAAGAAGACCTTAAGTACCTCTCCCCACAAAAAAGACGCTTGTTAATCCCCAACAAAAGCACAAACAACTGAGATTTGTTGCCCTATTGAGTATTTATCAGAGCAGTGCCCATATCATATCATAATATCAGTGTGGCTCATTGATTTGTTTTTACAGTTTTTAGACAGGAGAAGTCTTTGGCACTGTCCAACAAGCCACACTAAGCTTGACCTAAACTGGAAATACGTGTTTTAAGTTTTGGTCTTCTCACTGGAATTGCTGAAAATAAGGTCATTTTTTATATAAAATCAACTATACCTGGGAAAAAAAAAGAGAAAAAAAAAGACCCAACAAGTTGATACCTGACGCTTTAGAATCTGAATCAGATTTCTAGTGCTAAAACATAATGTGTGTGTACTGGTTACCGTTTTCAAACAGAGCTTAAATGTGTTTTTCTGCACTGAAAATATCACCTCCTGTCCTTATGAAATTATGGGGCCTTACAAATCCAGGAAAAATATTGGCAAAGTATAAAGCACCCAATTTCAACCCAACAAACACATCTGCACACAGCTGAAATGGGATAATGCTGCAGAAATATTTGGATTATATTCAACCTTCTCCTTCCTCTCCTCTCTATCCTTTATCATTTCTTATTCGCATACTCACAGTTTCTTTCTTGGGCTCCCGGTCAAGGTCGAGACGCAGCAGAGAGGTGTTAACCTTCAGGGCAAGAGACAGGGCCATGAGGCCACCTGTTTTAATCTCATTCTCTCGAAGGTCCAGACGCAGCAGTCTCGGGCTCTCAGCAATGAATTCGGCCACAGCCACAGCTCCTAGAGCACACAACAACAGGAGCCCAGTCAAAAACACTAAAATCCAACACACACACAAGCTGAGGAACAAATATGTTATTTCCTACCTTCACAGGACAGCTTGGTGGAAGCAAGGCCCAGCCGGAGCACAGAGCGGTTGGCGATCAGCCCATCTTTCAGCTTGTGAACTCCTTCGTTACCCACCGAATTATGGCCGAGGTTCAGAGTCTCCAGACTCTGTGTGCATGGCTGAGAGAAACAGTATTTAAGTGGAAATAATAATGAATCCCATAATCACAGTGTTTTGCTGTGCTGTGTTTGTTAACAGTACAGGAATAAACATTTACTGTAATTTTAGAAATGTCAAAAAATAAGCAACGTTGTACTTTATGCAGGATTTAACGCCTACATGATGTGTTTACAGAAAGTAAGTCTTTTCAAATATCATTGAGATTTGTTTAAAGGGTTCAACCCCAAGTAAACAGCTTTGATATTACTTACTATTTACTTGTCCTATAAATAAGAGTATTTATTAAGATCATTCCTATTAGCTATTGCTAAAATGCCAAATGCCCATTTAAATGAGTGAGCACCAAGCTGTGCTGCTTTTACATTTGTGCACAAAATTATCATTTCATAACATTTAAGCAGGAAAGTATACTGTGGTCAACCCCAGGGTTGTGAATAATTAGCCACAACAGTCAAAGATTCTTTTTTTTATCTGTAAGAATTGATATTTTAAGACATTTTGTTTGAACAAGACAAACCAACAAAAACAAAAACCAGCAGACAGATTTATTGGAAGATCTCAGAAATATTGTTTTAAGTAATCCAAAGGCAAAGACCACCACAGGTTATACAAATAAATGAATCCCTCTTATAATTATTAACATGTGTAGTTTAGGCTTAGTTATCTGCCACATTGGGATTGCTGATTAATTTTTCAACCCATTTTACATTATTAAATTTCCTTTTCATGCAGCTTAAAGTAAATCCTGTTTTTATCTAAAAAAAGCTGGCTTACAATAACAATTTGTTGAAAAGTTTTCTCACAATGCAATCACACATATAGACTGAACCTAAGAATCAAATAAAACCGATGACTTTACGCACAAAATACAAGTATGAGCCTACGTAATAAATACAGTAACTGTGATATATACAAATCGGGACCAATGCACCTCCTCTGGGCTCAAGTTACAAAATTCCAGGCTTCAGAAAATGTAGCCAGTTGAATTTGGCCAATGACGCCATTGGTGCAAGAAGCTTTAAACAGAGCTGCACACTCTACTGTCTATGCAATGGAAAACGGCACTTGTCTCTAATAAGATATCCTTGTTTTTCTTTTTTTTTTTAATTCTGGACTTATCAAACAGTGCCATGTGATGCAAGTTGCCTTTTCTCCACATAGCAGACACATCCACTTTAAAAACCATTAACATTCAACCTCACTTCGATAAAGCATGAAACCTTGATTTTGTCATTCTGATGCTGCCAATTAATTACGTGGGTCCAGAAGGAAGCGTGTCTATGGCTACGGTAGCTTTTATCTATCAAATGATGGGAACTGGCCATTAGAATTAAATTCAAAAACTACATCATAGGTTAAAAATGACAAACAATGAAGGGTAACTGCAGCCCTGCCCATAATGAATATAATTACACCAAGTTAACGAAATTAACAAATCTCATTAATCATCATCAATAAACTGGAAATAATAAGATCAACAAATGTACTGCAGTGGCTTCATGCAGTCATCTATGTTATGCTACTTAATTTTTAATTAAAACAATTTTTTTTAAATACCCAATGGTTTGCAACAAGACCTTTGATCACTAAACATGAGCAGAAAAAAGGCAGTTATCTTTCCTTGACAAGCCTGAAAATGTAATGACTCAGCAGAGTCTAAATACAAGTACTGTAGTACTAACGCAATCAAATGATGGAAGGAAAGAGACACTGAGAGGAGCAGATAATGACATTCACCTTAGTGACAGATATGTGACTTCAGCAATGGATTATCTGTAACTAACCACTATGAATTTATTCCAGGTTGAACTGGAATTGGCGCGACCAGGACATGAGGTCACATTATTTACTTAGTGAGATACGTCAACACAAAATGTCAGGTGTATTAATGACAAATTTACGCGGAAATGTCCAATCAAATTAGACATCATAGCACCTGTTTACACAGCACAGTAATCTACCAGCTACACACCTGTCTAAAGTAAGCGAATAGCAGTTTCCAAAAGGATATGCAAATATGAATGCCCATGAGAAAAATAAACAAAGCTCTAAGTCTTATTTGTCCAGACATTAAAGAGTGTGAAACCTTGTCTGTGCAACCTGAGGAGAAACTGGAAACCCTCAACCTTGCTACGTCTACTTCAAGCAGGGTCCTGGATGTGACTCACCATTACTCCAGTAAAGATGACATGCTTTATGGGCAAAATGTATTAAAATAATTAAATCACAGTCATGAACAGTGACTGAGGTAGAATTAAAATGTGCACATGTGCAAGAAAGTGAGGCGTAGCTGGGGGTAGAATGCCCTAGCAGGACATTAAGAAAACTAAGAAATATCAAATAGCAGACTTCTATTCTGACCACTTCTGACAAAAAACAAACAAAAAAAACCAAAAAAAAGATTAAATATGCGTCCCGGTGCTTCTTTTTTTTCTCTTTTTTAAATTTACACACATAGGCTCTTAAAACCTTTGATAAATGTGCTTGTAGCCTGGCTTCACTGTCACCAAGTGTGTGTATCTGTGTGTGTGTGTGTGTGTGTGTGTGTGTGTGTGTGTGTGTGTGTACCAGTGCAGCAGCAAGGTAGCCCATGCCATTATGCGTGAGCTGGTTGTTCCATAGCACCAATGTGACGAGGCCTTTCCTCTGTTCTTTTAGTCCCTCACACACATAGGCCAGACCTGCACAAAAACAAACACAGACTGAGTTCTGATGAGCATCTATAAGATTACTGTAGATAAAATGCTGATGAAGTGCAGTGACAAATGTTCAGCAACTAAACTGTAAAGCCCATATTAATATCCCTATGCTGTATCAGCATCTATTGATATAAAGAAGATATCTTTCAGGGTTTTTAGGTCCTTTTTATAATGTCACTTTAAATGAAATCTAAAAGAAAACTTGCAACAGAAATATATATAACAAGTGAAAATATATTCCTTCTGCGTAAATACATTTGCTTTAGCTTAAAATGAACAGTAAGGCAAATGGTTAAGTAAAAAAAAACAAACAAACAAAAAACATTTAGCCAGAAAATGAAATCGACAGCATTAACATAGTATGATTTACAATTTGAAAAGTAAATAAAAATTCAATGGTTATGATAAATAATATTCCAGCGTCTCCTCAATCTGTGGGCCAGTGCCAGGTAATAGGATTTATTATTAAGAGCAAACACTAATAATAACATTATTATTGTTGTTGTTCCTATTGTTAATATTATTATTCCTTAATATTTTTTTAAAGACACAAGTCACAACTATTAAACTAGCCAACATATCTAATTAGCTTATTGTTACCGTTAACCACTTAAATACATATAATTATTCCCTTGAAGGCCTGAAGCATTAGTCAGACTACAAGGGAAAAATAGGGTTAATTAAGTTATGACTAACGAGTTTGTTCAGCTAATATCTGCCCCCTTAAGTCATTATTATAGTAGACTTAATCATCGATCGCTGTATGTACACCAACTGCGACAACTGTGACTCATGGCTCCCTTTTCCAAAAATACTACAGTCTTAAAGGATGCAGTAGCATCATGTGACCTAAATGTGTAGCGGGAGTAAAAATAATATTACTGTGTGGTGGAAATTTGCACTGTCCTGTAACTAAAGCATTTAAAATAACTGAACGTCCTTAGGTCACCCTGTGTGTGAGACCATGTACTTCTTATAGCTTTCATGGCAAGGTTTTTCCTTAATAAAAATCAATCTTGCCAGCCACTAAAGACATTTTGTCTTACCCGAAAGGACACTTCACCAGGATTGTAATATATTTGTAGTAAGTAAGTGGGGTTTCATTTAATCAGGCTAAAATATGTAAACATTATTTAAAAAAACAAAACAAAACAAAAACAAATAACCAGAAATAACGGGAAAACATTAAGTACGTTACATACTCATTGCTCTAAATACATTTAGACCATTCGTGCTAACATGCCTAGTCACACCCTAAAGGTCCATTTTGAGCAGTGAAAAACCATCACTTATGGGTAAGACCACATCCATCTTTGAACAAATACATCCTTTTGATCTAAATTACACACCAAAGCTTAAGATTACCTCAGTGGTAGCTAGTAGATGAGATTAGATGACACTGAAACACAACACAACCGCTCATGCTGTCGCAGGTAGTAATTATAGCAGCATAAAAATCTCTTTCAAGAAAGTAGAATTTAACTCAAAACAAATAATAAAAGATTAACTGGGTTAAAGTTTAAAACTAACTAGTTTATGTTTAACTTATGTTTAACACTGAGAACAGATGTTAAAGCTCATAGCTGCCTTTACATGAAAATACTTCTGTTAATATCTATTGTTATTTTACTGGTTTGTACAATGGCTTTCACTTGTTTGCACTGCTTTAATTTTTTCATTCAGCATTTTGTGTCTGCCTGCTTTTGGTTTTACTGCTCGTTATACAAACTGTAAATATCTGAATATGATCTACTTCTTTTTTTCCCCTTTGCTGAGACTGAGACTGAAGGATTAAAAAAAAAATGTTTCAGCGAAACGATATTATGGTTCATACAGCAAACAAATCTAACAACAAATACCAGCCTGATGAAACAAAACTGTAAATAAATTAATAGATAGATGAATAAATAATGATGCTGCTTGGTACTGTGTCAGAGCACTATCACTGCTTCTTACCAGAGTCCAGGATGTGATTATTACGCAGGTCCAGGATCTGAATGTTGTAGTTGAATTTGAGCAAATTGCCAAGTTGGGCTGAGTCCTGCAGGCCATTGAGCTTGTTGTCAGCAAGGTACAACTCCCGGAGGTTCATATTCATCTTCAGAGCTGTAGCTGTATCAGTGAGATGAAAAACAAAAGAAAAGTGAGGGAAGAAAAAGTGAGTTTAAGTAAACCGTAAAAGGAATAATCATTTTATGTTTAATCAGATAAAAAGCTTATCTGAAGGTGAAATAAAGCTCCACTTGCTATTATACATCCTCTGTCACGCCCTAGTACTTTGGCTGACTTACCCAATAACATGAGTGGTCTGCCAGAGAGGCCAGCGTTCTCCAGATGAAGGACTGCCAGGCTGCCACTGATCCTGAGTGCTCGTGCTACAAAAGGAGCTGAGTGGTCCAGTAGGGGAGTGTTACGGGCATCAAGATACTGCAGAGAGCTCGTCTGAGGGGGAAATACCAACAGAGGTGCAAATTATTGGCTATACAACATAAAAGTCCCCAAACACAAAACAACCCACATTACTGTGATGAAAACAATCATGGCGTGCCTCTTGAAATGAAATAAAATACTACTGCAGAGGCCAAGCAGGATAAATATGCAATTGACTGAGTAAAATAGCTAAAACAAACATAAACATGCAAACTTTCAGTGGAACTGCTTTGATTTTAACTGAAGCGAGATAAAGGCAATGAGCAGTTGTTTTATCATTTATTTAACCCAAGGCGGATCTCAGGGATTCAAGGACATGCACTTGTCGAAGCATTTGTTAATTGGATTCCATTTACTTCATTGAAATGAGTTATGAGTTTTTCTTGATAATGCTCAAGCTGAAAAATCTGTGCGGCATTGCTTCATAAATCAGACGTCATTGCTCGGACACAGGGAATGCCTTTTGGTCCAAGCACTGATCAAATGCCAAAGAAGTTTCCCACACATAGTTTTGATTACAGCAAGACTGTTGTACACTGTTACCACATAATCACTGACTGTGATTAAGAATGTGGTGTTTCCCCTCTAGGATTAAATTAATGACCCAAATGGAAAATAAAAACAAATAAGTAGGCCACATTACTAATAATAAAGAGTGCAAAGTAATTTGTTGCTCTGCAGACAGATTAGTGCTGTTCACCGCAGTACACCGAGCCAACCTAATACACACAAAAATCACTGCCTTTTCATAAAAGTGTTTGAATAGTTTGGGAGGTTTTTTTGGTTATGAATCACACTTTCCACAGAAACATAATATGACAATATGTAATAACTCACGTGTAACCATAACCACTCCTCTGATAACCAGTACCTTCACATAGTTTGCTTTGATTAAACAACAGCTGTTCACATCAATGTGTTTTCTCACATGTGCTGCTGTCGTACTTACATACATATACACACACACACACACACACACACACACACACACACACACACACACACACACACACTTTAGCATCACTAGCTTGAAGTAATGATTTTCTGTATACATGTCTTCATCAGTATCTCACATCATTGTGGAGGAATTTTGGCACACACTGCTCTATTCAGTTCATTGAGATTTGCAGGGATTTATTCATGTACAGCTCTTTTAAGGACCAGCGACAGCGTTTCATTCAGGGTTGAGAATCACCTTGATTCTTTTCTTTTTCAGCATTTCTGTTGTAGACCTGCTGCTGTGCTTGGGATCATTGTCCTGTTGCATGACCCAATTTCAGACAAGCTTCAGCTGTTAGACAGATGGCCTCACATTTGACTCTAGAATCCTTTGGTATAAAGACGAGTCGACAAACAACTCAATAACTGCAAGGTTCCCAGGTCATGTGGCCGCAAAACAAGCCTTGCTTTGCAGCCCCTAACTGATACCCTAATTTTTTTTAAACTAAGTAATAAGGACACACTGCTTTGACACTTGGGCTTAGTTTTTGTTAAATAAATAATCACAAGGTGTAATTTGCCATGTTGATTTTCACATGAGGTTGTATTTATCTCATTCAACCTGATAAGGATCTGGTATTTTTTTTTTTATAATGTCTCAGTGCACTTCAATTGGTGTGTTTACTTTTATATAGTCTCTTTTTTTAAAATGACCTATTATTTTATCATGAACGTTCACCTAATGTTTTTTTTTTTTAAATTCAGTGACAGTACTTTTCAATTATTGCACTTTAAATTTATTTACTAGTTGTCATTCTGTCCTGTTAGCTCTTAATATTGCAGTTTGCATTATTAAGACCTTGAAGACCCCCCCAATTTGTATAAATAAAATTGAATTGAACTGAATTTCTAGGCTTTCAAGGGGTAAAGAATTAAAGTCTGCTCAACACCCTACCCTGTTCTTTGCACACTGCAGTTGTTGGTGTATGGGAGGACGATCTCTCACCTTTCGCATCATGTGAGCTGCGGCCTGCCATCCTCGTGTGCCAATGTGCTTGTTGAAGGAGATGTTGAGCTGTGTGGCCGACTCATAGTACTCGATCATGTCAAAGAGAGCTGATGCACCCTGCGGGAGAGGAAGAGGGAGCGATTAGGAGAAACATTAACAATTTGTGACAGATTAAAATCTAACAACTTGAACAACTCTCATAGTTGGTTCAGTGTTAAAACACAGAAAGAGACGTTGTAAAGCAGCCTGGAGCAGTTGTAGTTGCCAGGGTAACAATCCCTCAGGGCAGGTGAGAAGTGCTGAGGTGTTTCCATAGGGGCCTCAGGTGTATGTAGAGATACTACAGCTCGAAGGACAAGTTCATATGCTTGTGCAACTGTTTACTGTTGTAAAGAAAAATATTAAGATTCAACAGTATTCAAAATAACTGAGAACTGACTTTTTTCAGATTAGGGCTGCATTGTGTAGTAAATGCACCACACTGGTACACTGTAAAATGAGCCACTGGACCAATGATTTGGCACTCAAAACCATCACAGCTTGCAATGTTCACAATGATTGGTTCTGTCTGACAAGGTTCAGTCCAAAAATTCTGACAACTTGCATTTCACCTACGCACAGCTCAATCACCAGATTCTAAATAAAACCGACCCAACCAATAGCTCTCATCACTGGTGACAGGGTCATGCACTGTGAAATCATCCCTAATGGTGAGACTGTGAATAACAAGCTCGATTTTAACTCCCTGAGCTGTCAGAGTTTGTGTTTGGGGTGAGTACCTGAACTGTGGTTAAGCTACTGTTCTCCTACACCCAGCACACTTAAACACTGAGGATTTTGGCAGTGACCCCTCATTCTACTTAGCAGATTTGGTTCACTGCAAATTTGTCCTTTTAAACAAAACCAAGTTCGTGTAGAACAGTTGCTGTTTTGACACATTGGAGGAGGTCTGGTGCACTTTGTGATAATACATGAAGCAATGAAAAAGAAGCTGAGAAGGGTCACGCTTTGAAAGGAACAGTGTAAAAGCTCTTTTGGTTGAAATGTAAAGTACAAAATTTTTGATTAACTTGACTTCCAACAAGCAACATCATCATGTTGTTTCTGAAATCTTCCAGAGTGCTGCAAAAACCTAAGCGCTGTGTGATTGTAAGACTCCAAATGTGCGTGGTAAGAATCAGATGGAGGACTAAAATAAAATATCAGGTGATCAAGGATAACGTCAAAGGACACTCATGTGATCTGGTTTTTAATAATGATGTCGGAGGGCAACTCAGTATATCAGTAATTTCTGACAAACTACATAAAGGTGATGGCACTGTAGTGAAGATGGATGCCTGGTTCTTTTGCTGTTTCTATTTTCCAAATAAAACGCATAGCTGAGCATATCAGAATGCTGCTTGGATGGTAGATCTTATGACTGGATTCTGTGTTTCTCATCTGATTCAATGAAAGAAAAAAAAAAACACAACATACAATAATAGCAAAATAAATAAATAAACTGACCCCAAAACTGATCAACCAACTGCAGGAGGTGATCCAGATTAAATGTGAGATTATCCTTTTCTGATGCTGATAAAAACTAACAAAGTCAGACAGGCTACTGCATAGCACCTCCTAACCTTTCCACTTTGCATTCGTTTATACTGGAAGACATTACCGAGTATACAGCAATGTTTTTATCTACAGGGTGGAGGAAGATGAGTCATATTCAGTCCAATAAAAGCCATCCTGTGACACTGCTTCCCGTGCTTGCTCCTCCACAGGCTTCTTAAAACATCTCTCTCTAACCATTTTTCTCCTTTCATCTTCCCAATTCATTCCCAACAAGACACCACTGCTGCACAGTCGAGTCAAGTACGAGCCAAATCAAGCCATCTACTGTATACCTCTCACACCCACTCAAAAATCAACCCATCCTCTTCCCCAGTCGATTTATTTTCTATGACAGCTTCCTCTAATCCCAGCTCATCCAGCAACACTACTTCAGTATTTTCTCCTTTCAGAGCTTCATTTCATCTCAGCCCAAGGCGAGACACTTGCCTGAGACTGAAAAGCTGCTCTCTGGTGACTCAGTCACTGACTCATTCTGCCACTTTATTCACATTTCTGGGGTAGTGCTGCATGTTGGGTGAAAAAAAAAAAAGAAAAAAAAAAGCATACATCACTCTACACTGTCACTTAATTATTATTATTTTTTGGACTGAAATAAAATGACACATAATCTTCCTCTGATTTACTAAGTAGAGGAATTTGTGAGCTGCAATGTGGTGATATATTTGTTACTGTATCGATGCTCCGGAGCTGATAATGCACTCTTTAAGCCTTACACAAAACATCTGCCAGTATCGGTGCAGAAACCCTTCAGCACCCATAAACACCTGGTATAAAAACGTTATCCGTTTGGTTGTCTGGATATGTTATCTAGAGCATGAAAACTGATCCATGGCTCACTGCACTGATATTAAAATGTGTTTTTGCCATCTGGACTGTGCGAACATTGTGACTGGATCTCAATAGGCAAATTAGTTAGAGTTGGCAGGTCCGTGAATGGATGTATAAACTTTTTTTAGGTTTGAAACTGTGACGCAGGACCCACTGGTGGGGGCAGTGCCACTACAGGGAGGGGGCGTGGATGACCAGGGGAAACTATAAAGTGAAACCAAGTTGAATGAATGGGATTTTTGTTGGGGAAGTAAACAAGAATTTGAAGATACCATCATGGTGACCTTTATTCAACTAAAATGAACTTTTCTGTTGTCTGCGATTTATAAATATTCTGGCATGTGTGGGGTTTTTTTTGTTTTTTTTTAACTTTGCACTGTTTCTTTTTCGCATGGCAAAAAAGAACCACTGTTTTAAACTAGTTCTGTGACATTTTTTCCTTTTTCCCTTAAGTATCAATTGTGTTTAAATCTGCTGCGATCACTACTCATCTGTCCTTGCTCACTGAATCATATGCATAATATCTAAATAACAGCATAAAACACTGATGCACGTTTTAATATTTAAAGACATCCAAGTTACTTTTTCTTTAAGATCACTGAAAAAAATATTTCTGCATTATTAACTAACCATGATTAAATAAAGTCAAAGCTGCCCAGAACCATCAGGTTTCCAAGACTTTAAGGACTGCAAGTTAACTAACAGACTCTCCAAGCGTACTGAAGAACAGCAGGTGACAGGGAGCTAAATTAATTCTGCAGTTAAAGAGTGAAAGTACTGACACAGTTCTGACAGACAGGAATTAAGTAATGAGCAGTAATTAAACCTTCTGGTCCAAAGCAAACTTCTCTGGAGTATGTGTGTTTTGGAGCTCTGTGTGACAGGAAGTGGTCAGTGTCCATGGGTTCCACACTAACAACACTGTCTATCTGTGCATGTCTACAGCCCAAACATTTTAATGGTGTTTACAAAAGCAGACATCTGGGGTAATCAGAAAACTCGTGACCATATACTTCATATCCTGCTAGTCCTGTAATCGTGGAAAAGTTAATGAGAGTGTAACTGAAAGCATGAATCAAACATGTAAGAAGATGAGAAAAGGGAGAAAAGCAGATATTTAAAGCATCTTACATCTTCATCCAGGTTGGTTTGCTCCAGGTCTACCAATTTAAACTGGACCCTCTTCAAAATCTCTTCCAGAGACTCGCATGCCTTGTAGTCCAGCTTCTCACCTAAAATATATGCACACACACTTGGTCAAATAACTATTCAGCCACGATGCATTAGATTCTGTTGATAAATTAAAGTTAGAAAAACTGCAATTACTGTTTCCCACAAGTTACACTGTTAATTGTACTGTATCGTATGTGACTGTTATTATGGGTGTCTTTTGTTTGGTACTTACCTTTTAAATCTAAGCATTCATTTCGCTGTGTCAGGTCTTTCAGTTCCTACAGAAACAAAAACAAGTGGTGTCAGGAAGGGTTTCCCCATTGAAGCAATCTTTGCTTTTCACATGTTCAAGCCTTCACGTGATTCGGCAGGGAGCTCACTAAATGACAGATAACACATAAATAAAAATAAACAATTGCTGTTAAAACAGCATCTGCAGCATACATTAGCTCAAGGCTCTCTTAGAGTATTTTTCTACTGGTTTTGTTTTAGGATGCACTGAAAGGGAATGCCGAGTCATCCCCAATGATGACAACTTTGGCTGTATAGGATAGTGCGTTACAGAAAGTGTTACAGTTAATACAAAGTTTTGCAACATGGATGGGAACTGAGTACACACTCAGGTCCCAAAGTAAAAACCTAAAGGCATGTAAAAGTGAAACTAAACTCTAAACCCAAATGATTCATTTGGAAACTACAAAGGCACTGGAAAACTGACACATACACCCACAAAATGTAAAAACAAGCAATATTTCAGTGCCAGTAACAGCCTGTTTGAGGGCATGAGACAAACATGAGTTTGTCTGTGTGAGTTGGTAGAAACTTTTGTATTCACAGTTAAACGAGCCACAGCATCAAATGACCCATTTTATGTGGGAACTGATCTTTTAAAACCAAACATGCTAGTGACTTAAAGGTGAAAACTTTCACCTTTTGCTCTAGTAGAACACTAACCACCCACAAAAACATACAGGGTGCTGCCCTCAACACTATGTACCAGCAAATCCCCCCCTCTCCAGTTGATTGCCCAGCCAATTCAGCATGAACTTCATAACCCCGGCCCTCCTGTCTCACTGTCATTACTAATGTGTGTTGCTGAAGGTGATCACACTGGTTTATTTGTACTGGGAATTCATTGCCTAACATATAACTTATGAGTTCCCTAACACAAAAATATCACATGACAAATTGCTCAAAACGTTGCACTATTAATACAAGCAGCAGGAAATGCAATGAAATTAAATAAAGCTGGAGAGCTGAGAGTCACTGAGCTGTGACATAAAAATATTGATAAATGTCATATTATCATTAGTTTTAATATCTTTTAGCACCCATAAGATGTTGACTATATCGACATAGGCAGGCAAACATTTCTGGCAGTTTAACAGCAAGCACATTTTCACTAACAATTAACACGAGCACCTGTCAGTGAGAATGATTTCATCAGTGCAAATTCCTTTCAGGCAGAATTGCCAGAACCAAAAATAGTGTATGACGCAGAGTGTGCCTCTGCACGAGTGGTTGTATCAGTGTGCATCTTTGTGTCGTGGGAAGACTATATCACACCATGTTTCAGTTTAACAGCTTGTTGATTAAATGCTTCTACTCTTGCTTTACACTCCCTACATGTTATCTGTTCCATAGACCACACAGTCATCTAGTGTAAAGATTTTCTGCCCAATATCAAGACAGATATATAGCATCTAAGTACTCATAGCCAAAAGACCGAAGGTGATGTATGACAAAATCCTCCACCTTTTCTCTATTAAATATAGCTGTTACAAGGTCCTTGTTGTGTAGTACACACTAGCAGCATCATGCCACAAAAACAATCAAATAAACAGTAATACGTGTCAATCAAGTTTTGCCATTTAAAGTAAGGACAAACAGTTAAGTTCAACATTTAGCATGTAATCTAACAGTGAAGAATAGATTTTATTGACTAATCTTTTCACACAACTTCTCTTCACTGCGGTTAAATGTATATTCAAACACACACAAACATTTTATGAGTTTATGCAAGGTGTCCATTATTTGCACCTTGCAACTATTTTAATTAGCCACACAGAGTAGCCTATAAGCTTATCAAATTATAAAAGGAATTAACCATATTTGCCCCATCATGTGATATTTTCAGAGCTTACATCACTTCAGTTTACAGTTATATGGTCAAAAAGATGATGTGATACCAAAGTGGTTGGGTCAATTCTCTGATTTGGGATAAAGGTGCTTGCACAGCACATGCAGATGTACGTGCAACAAGCGGTGCAGAACATTTTGCAGAGAATTTACTGGATTTCTTGTGGATTGTGAGATCCTCATTTCAGACACATGGCAACAGACGTCTATGCATACATAAGAAGTGTGCACACTGGCTCATGTGAGACATTGTGCCCTTCAAGGAAATGCAGCAGCAGAAATGTGACAGAAGGCTACCAAGTATCCGGGTTTTAACACTGTGGTCGGCGTTAATGCCGTAACAGGCATTCAGCTTATAGCTGCTTAATGGTGA
>VVHJ01005155.1:8460-20022 GCA_015107715.1 Tylochromis polylepis
ACCCAATAACCAATCCAGGTACCAATAGCTCTTCATTGGATGGTCACAGTAGTTTTTGATTGTACTGCAAGCTGTGGTCATCTGACACATCTGAAAGCTTAAGATGAAGAAGACAGTGCTGTTCCTGTCGGCTCTCTCTTCATCATCTTGTTGCAAAGCTTTTATTGCGTTTTGCTAATTCAGCATGTTGGTGTGAACCTGCTTAACGTTATTTCACCTCACCTGTGTCTTGTAAGTTCTACTCCTGGGCCGATGCACCTGTGTGACGTTGCGGGCAGAGACCAGGAGCAGGTAGAGGAGAAACTTGCATAGTTAAGTGGCAGTGTTTTGCAGTAAAGACTCACACTGAGCTGAAATAAGACACAGTGCAGGTGACTTTTTTCATTTCTGTTATCATGCTTCATTTGTCATACAGTATTTTACTTTAACACCAAGCCAAGGAGTTGGCGTCATATTCAGATTGGAAACACTGGTTGGATCACTGGTTCAGAATCATTAGTTTAAGATGTTTGGGTTTGTTTTTTGGGTTTGTTTTTTGGTAAATTTAAAAAATAAAAAAAATCAGTGTTGCTTCACATCCATGCCTCTTAGCCTGAAGACTGGAAAAACACTCACATCTTGTTTTTCTCCCACAAGAAAAAATGTTGATCATTTCAGTGTTTGGCTAAATACTCCAGATTACACAGAGTTTTGACTTGCCTTAAATTTAACTGGAGCAATAAGGAGAAAGATAAAAATTGCCAAACCAGAAGCACAAAACTGCCAAAGTGCCTCTGAGTGCAAAAGAGAGTTTGAGCTGCACTGATTTCTGTGGCGATTGCATAACTGCAGATGTGTGAATTGCGAGAGCGCGGGTGAGATGATTGTTGATCATTTCTTTAGGACTTGAAAATCGAGGGCCTCTGCCATCTGCTTTGGAGCATCACTTGGTTTCAGTGGGCAAAAACCAGGTCCAGCTAAATCTTAAAAGTTAATCGTGCATATTTATGTCTCCACGCCTGCTTTTCCTGCCTCTCAGACATTACCAGACAGCTGCATCACTTCCCTCTCACACTAGCATATCTGCATCTGTCCATCTGCCATCTCTCGTTTCCCTACTAGCATAGCCTGTCTGCCTGTCGTTACCCCATCTGCCTCTGACTCGCTCCACCGCCGCTTCTGTCACGGCTACTTGCACGGCTCAATCATATTTTGTGCTTGTGTTCTTGATTTGTGAATCCCACTCTGGTGTGTTATTAGCTCCACAAAGTGGCCAAATCCCTTTAAAGCGTTGGGGATTTGGCCCACGTGTCAACTGTAGCTTTGACTTCTTCGTCAGAAGCAGAGGCTCATTATCTGGCTCGTGAAGGTTTGCATCTGTTGTTGGTTAAAAAGCAAAGAGAAAACTTCCATTTATTCTACGTGGAGTTTTTCTTTGAGGCTCTGGAGTTTGGGCCTATTACATATTTGTGTTTAACATATTTTGATTGATTATCTTGGTCCAAAAAAAAAAAAAGGCCTGGAATACGGAAGATTCTTGTTTTTGCTCTTAATGTCTTCATAGTTAAATGATAAATGGGGTCTTTTGTGTCTGTCTGTTTTTGCAATAAGATAAAAATATGAATTAAGGCCTCTCATGAGTCTGTGGCCTGAGATATTTCTCTTCAGTACCTGAGCTTTACTGTGCTGAGTGACATGCATTCAGAGGTTGAAGCTTATCTGCAGAGAGTGGATAGCTGCTCGGAGCTCACCTTAAGTCTGAGTTTAGGGAGGATTTGACCCACCAGTTTAGGAACCAGTCTCAGTCCATTTTATATGACTATAATGTGGAAAAATGAAGCTTGCTGGCCTTCTTTCAGTTATAGAGGAGAAATACTTGTTAAACTGAAATTGGGTTGAACCTTTCAGTCAATCCTGGATTAGAAAGTTGACACTTGGAGCCTCTGTTGAAGTTCAAAGATATTAAAAACACTGCAAACACCTATTTCAGTTTTGAGCGTGCCCCAGATGTGCCTCCATATGTTTTCCTGCCTCCCCCATTTTTGTTTAATGATTTTTGAAGTTCAAGAGGAAACACCTTCCTCATTTACCGCAATCAATCAAGTGCATGCACAGCCATGCCTTTATAATCAAGTTGCACAGGAACCAAAGGCTGCAGATGGCTATTTCTATCTTTTCTTGCTGACACCAGCATTCAACCACAACCATCATTGCTTCTTAGTTCCTTCTTGTTCAGAAAAGAGGTGGGAGCTGACACGATGGCTATCTAACCATGCATCCTGTTTGACTTTATTGCGCAAAACTGACGAGACAGCTCTCAGTCTGACTTGTGGCCTGCCGAGCAGAACGACTCCAGTAAGTATTTTAAATTTTAGATATTAAGCACATGTGCTTCAGTCAGACTTTCTCTGTTGACACTAAGGTTTTTAGTCTTTTCAATTACAATAACAGCCTTAGTCACATCACCAACAGGGATTTACAGAAAAACAGAGTTGATAAGAAAACGTGTTAGAGAAGAGAATACAAGAAGTCATTAGGGAAAAAAGTCTTATCTATACATGAACAAAACATTCAGATTCAAAGACAGAGTTAGAATTTAAGGATTTCTGGATTATTTTAAATTATGCAACAGTTTGGGTTCTTTTAGGCCTTTGTTTTTGTCTTTTTCTCTCTCTCTTCACTATCCTCTCTGTATGACTAAAACTTACCTGCTTTTGGCTGCTGTAGTTTTGATGTGTTGCTTGTATTTGTCCTGTGTGTGGACTGTGTTGTGCTTCCTGCTTACTAATGGACACTACTTCAACTGAAGACGAAACTGAAATTGAAAGCATAAAGGGGGTGGTGACAAAATCATATGTAAGAGTATAAAAAATATAAAAGATGGATGTAGCAACCCAGTAATGCAGAGGTCATTAGCCTCTTGGCGTTATGAAACACTAGCGTTATGAAGGCAGACATGGAAAGCAACCATAACAGCTCATGTAACATCTGCTTATATACTGCAGCTGGCTAAATCCATAAAGAGTAGTAAACCTCAGAGCACCAGCAGCAGTGCCGGTGAGCTGATCAAAGCCTTATTTGCACAAATCTAATGAAAATAAATCTACTAGAACTCACAACAGAAAGTAGACAATGAATTTGAGTCAGCTTTTTCATGCTGCACCGTTAAACCTGCACCCAGTGTTTCCCCACCTACCAAATGTAGGTGGCACTCAGGAAAGATTGTATTTAAGGAATACAAATAATTGCTTGAAATAACTTGCTACTATATGAACTCACTTTATGTTACACCTTGCTCATCATTCAGAGAGGGACCCGCTGCAGCTTCACTCTCTTTGGCTGTTTTTGAAATTTAGGGCCAAGAGATTCATGGTATTAAGCTGTACTCTGTAATTTTAATAGACAAGCATATGTTTGGTCTGTTAGTGCTGTTGGTTGTGAAATTAAAATAATTTGATGCTTCTATAAAGGTAAAAACACAGGTCATTTTAGCCTGTTGCTAGGTAGATGTTACTGGGTTCAATGGCATCAGAAATTGTTATGTATAATTGATGTTTCGTGGATATAAACGACTTGTTGTTTATATTAAAAATGATTCAATACTTACAAAGTGTTGTAGGTGCATAAATGGAAAAATGGGTAATTTTTAGATGGTGTCATTATAATATATCTTGTATAACTGAACTTATTTGAACATAAATCGGAAGTTACTGTTGTGAAAACAAAACGATACAATACTCTCATAAGGTGTTACATGTACAAAATTGCTAAAAACGGGATATTTTAGCTGGTTGTTACACAATTTCTAGAGAGTCTGAAATATAAGAACTTTCAGGAGCCTAAGATGTACCTAAGATCTCGCTGTGTACCAAGTTTGGTTGTTCAGTTCTCGATCGTGTAGGAGGAGTTGATGGACAAAGAAACACACAAACAGAGAGAAAGACGGTAACAGCTGGCTTCCATCAGCTTGCCCTCTCTCCATCTCCTTAGTTTCTTTTCTCTTTTGATAAGGTACACATTAACTGTCACCTGGATAATATAAATTGGCAACAACTGTATAGGTAAGTCTGAATGCAGGGTGAATTTTGCTTCATCTTTGAGAGATAAAATGAGAGTCTCTACTGTTTTTTGGAATCAAAGTTCAGTCCCCAACCAATTTATTCAGGCAATTTAATTCTGACTAATTACTTTGGAAAAAAAAATGCAAACAAAAACAAACTTTTCATTCCAGGCTTGCCAAACTTGCCAGGGCTCCTCCTCCAACTTGGGGTAATGGGTAGTCAGTTCTACTTGCCCCATGCTACTGTGACGCCAATAATGATTTGCAGTATAAATGGAGGGCAAGTGATCTCTGATAAGAACTATGGAGAAATGTGAGGGTGTGATGTACACTCCTTTTGAACACCAGCCTCTAGAGACACTATTTCTCTGCTGCATTACTTTCACGGTGATCTCCATGTCTGTCCTATTTGGCCTTCTGAGTTCATCTCAGAGAGAAAAAAAATGACCTAATATTATAGTTTGTATGACAACACCAGTTCTAAAAGCCAAAGTCAGCCTGCAAACTCAGAAATTTAACCACCTTACGCTGTGATATAATGAAATACATTCTGGCTGTTGAGATGCAAAAGGTTGAGAAAGTTTGTATTATAGCTGAAGTGCTATTAAACAACCTTCTGAAATACCTTCAATAAATTTCATCACTGCATGACAGCAGAAGTTTTGATTTTCTCCAGAGGCTTTGGAAAGTCTTGGCTAAAGTTTTAAATCATCATCATCATCATCGCTGTATTTCAGAGCTGTCTTTTTGTCTTGCTTTATTAGTTCTGCAGTTTCTCTGTTGTTCCTTAAGACTTAGATGAAATTTTGGAAAGCTCTCATAAGTTATGCTCCAGACAATTATAATAGACTGCCAAATGAATTTTGAAGTAGGGAAAACTTTTTGCAAAATGTTGTCTCATCTGTACTTGTCCAACTTCTAACCCAACAGGCCCCATGACATTAAAGGAGAACGTTCCTCTAAATTTTTCACATTACTCATAAACGTTGCTAACTTCCTATCAGGTGCAAGCCTCTTTCTTCCTATTAAGACTCAAAACATAGGTCATTACAAAGGGTTGCTGTAACAATGCCATTTCGTCAGAAGCTACTTGCACATGTCCCATACTCACAAGTTGTTCTTTGGCTGATGTGTCAGCTATGACTGTGCCAAGAATCTCATTTTTCAGCTCAGTCACATTAGAGTAAAAATATGATGGCAAGTGTGTATCTTTTGTGCTCACGGCAGATGGCTGCCCTTCTCTGAGCCTGATTCTGCTAGAGGTTTCTTCCTGTTAAAAGGGAGTTTTTCTTTCCCACTGTCACCAAGTGCTTGCTCATAGGGGGTCATCTAAAATAATTGCTGTCTAATTGGTAAATGCTGACAGATTGCCAGTGCTTTATAACCATATAGCCTGTATGCTTTAAACTTTATATCATAATCAACTCTGGTGATGCCTTCAGCGTTTCCCTGCATGTGTATGCCATCCAGCGTCTGTGTGCATGTGCATGGCTGCAGCAGTGATGCGCGAGTGAGTGCCAGCGCCTTCAGGCTGTCCTCATAAACAGTCTGCAGTCTCTCATCAGCTGTGGTTGGTGTTATATAACCAGAGTGATGCTGACCACTTCCAGCTGCAGGTTCAGTTGTCATTAATCTGTGTGTTCATAATTTTGGTGTTGTTGCGATAGTTATTTTTCTAGTGCTGTTTAAACACTTAGCCACTTTAGGGACAAAAGGAAAAGTTTTTAATGGTGGCTATAATTTGAGTTAAGGGGTATCTGTTGTGTGCAAGCTTTGTGGGAGACGTTATGGTTAAACAAAGCAACATATGGATGTACTCTCTGATGGACAAACTGTGTGATGAAAAGGCTGTTTTCTAAATTACATCAACAGCATTTGGCATTTCTTTGCAACAGTGTTTTTGTGGTCAACATGCACTCACTGGTAACTTTATTGGGTACACCCGTTCAACTGCTTGATGGCGCAAGCAGTTGAAGTATCAGATCAATCACATGATACCAGCTCAGGGCATTTAGGTCAGGATGACCTGCTGAAGTTCACACCGAGCATCAGAATGGGGATGAAAATGTGATTAAGTGGCTTTGAACGTGGCAAATACACCAATATTTAGTGTTTGTGTGCTGCTACGAGTTTTCCATTTGAATGTGTTGAGTTGTCTCCATAGTGAAAATCTGGTTTTCTTTAGTATTTCACAAGTTAATCCTACATCATATGAAGGACATTCTGTTCTTTTTTTTTTTTTTTTGTATTGCTTCTTGTTTATTAAACAGACTCTCACCACATGGAGTTGTGATCATTTAGTTTTCGTCTAGATTCACAGTAGTGATGTTTTCTTGCCATGTTACAGCCTCATGGAGCAAGGAAAAGTAAAAAGTAAAGTTGAATGTTTTGGAAATTCTTGGTTTAGCATATATATATATATATATATATATATGACCGATACCAATACTGATATTCAGTGATTTAAAAATCTTATATTCTGATGATTGTGATATATCTGGTGATATTTTTTTCTTTCAGATACACGAAACACAAACAGATTTCCATAACCTTTGTTTTGTGTGATTATTTATTTAATCTTTTTACGCTCTGGGCGACTCTGCTTGGATCAGCTGCATGTTGCATTTATGGCGTTCCAAACACTCATCGCCAACAGGGAAGTTGCAGCGCACCCTGTGGTGGAAAAACTGTGCTACAGCCATTCAAGACATGGTTGAAGGGTGTTTCTCCCTTCTCTTCTTTATCTTTTCAGTCTCTACTTATTTGCCCCTATAATTGCTGATACCAATAGATCAGCAAATAGGCCAATAATTACCTGCCGATAAATTGGACAGGCTCATATTTTTACGACTGAATTTAAATGATATAAATCTTTTAAGAGCCTCATTATTGTCCTTTGAAATATGTGACACACTATTTTATTATCCTGAACTAATAACACATTACTTATTATGACATGAGCACTCCCTAGAACTGTCCTCACCATCACAGAACTTAATCCTGTTTGACTAACATTTGCTGTTTTAGGAAACTACGGGTGGCTTTTGCTTAAGTAAAACAGTATAATTTATAACCTGCTCCTTTTTAGCACAGTTTGGAATATAGGTAAGGGGTGAAAGCAAGTTATATAGTGTTGCATTATTTACATGCACTATTTCCTTCCTAGATTTTTTTTAAGCTTTATTATTGAGATCGATGTAAATATTGGACCATATAGTAAATTTACATAATCTGAGTCCAACATACTTTCATATGAATATACTAAGAACATATTTTTGAAAGCCACAAATGCAGCATTTATAATGCACTGACTGATAAATGACCCTGTTCCCCAAAAGTTTCTGCGTAATCCAATGTCATCTTGTGTGAGCTCAGTCTTTTTGATTCAAGTGGATTCATAGCCTGTATTGTCAGACCCTCGGGGGTGACTCTTCTCGACTCAAGTTGATTGATAAGAAGTGTTTCCAGAGTGCAGAGCTAGGGAAGTGGTTCAGAGGCTTTTTAATCACAGACAGAGACACTTGCCATCATCTTCCCCGGAAACGATGGATAACATCAGTGTTTGTGTGTGTGTGTGTGTGATACTTAACCTGTGCACTCAGTAAGTCCACTGCTTACTCTTGTCCTTGGAAGACCTTGGTTGAGTTATGGCAGGAAAACCACAGGATTCCCAACCTTTTAAGCCTCCGAGGGTTTTGTCTCTGTGTAAATCTGAGGTGAGGAGCTGCAGACAAATTAGTGGAAACACGGACAAACTTCTCGCCATATTTTTTTTTCCCTCCTTTCTCCCACTCCTTTTTTACTGAATAGCAAAAAAAAAAGCTCACTTTGTTTTGAATCTACCTTCAAGTTGTAGCTATGATTTCACTCTTGGCATCTCTGAGTGGCTCCTCAGTCTCCTCGCACTGTCCATGTGTGTCTCTCATCGCATATACGCCCGTGTGCATCTGTCGGCCCTGGCAGCTCTCTGCATGTTTAAACTTTATGATGGATGTTCTGCTGGTGGACCATGAACGCCAACATCACAGTGATTTACTGACTTCTGAGGCTGGAGGATCGCTTTGCACCCCAGCTCGCACGGTGGGCGGGCTCAGGTGCTGCCTGGAGGCTCGATGGTAGTTCAGTTGGTAAACCAGGAGAAGCGGTGACTCAGAGACACCGCTGAATAAGCAGAGCTCCTGCGTGGGATTTTAAATGGGACTTTATATAATATTTATTTGTTTGAGTTTGAAGGAAGACCTAAAACTGGAAAAATAATGGTAATCTCAATAGCATTCTGAGAAGGTTTTAAAGTGGACATGAAAAATTTGAAAGTTCCCCCCTTGTCATGAAAGTTGTCAGCTGAACATCATGAAACTTTGTAAAAAAGTATTTCAAAATACAAAATTTTCTCAAAACACTTTTGCTCTCATGGATCCTTATTCATTATTCCAGAAAGATTGTAAAAATTCCAATTTATCCCTAAATACAACCTCAATTCAACCACCTGGGGCCAACTTTGATCTAAACTATATTTTCATAAGTTTTACAGCTCTTCGTACTTATATAGACAACCCAATATTACTACACCAAAGTAATTAAATAACAGATTTATTTTAGAGGACAGTCTGAGCAGTGAACTTCTTCTGTAATTTTACACATTTATTGCATACTTTCAGTGTCCGGCCCATAGTGGGCTGTGTGTGACCGACGACGTTAAACAACTTTGACATCCCTGCTCTAGCCCATGTGTGGGCAGTGTTTCATCATTTGGTCTTGGGACAATTCTTATGTTATTATTTACATTGTAGATGTATCATTTCCCCTTGTCTGCCGGATTTCTCTCAGAAGTTATAAATGTATTGGTAATGTTTGCTGTCAGTATATATTTTTTCCACTATAACATGTAAGACATTAGTGCAGTATCCTTGAGTGGGTTCCTTGAGTCCTTGAATGGACACTGGTGCTCTCAACAGTTACCCTGATGAGGCTAAAACCAGTAAATATCCTAACAAGGAGCTTTTGCCTCCAGATCTCCATTATGTCAGCACTATCATTAAATTTGTTCACATAGTCACTTACTCTGACGCTGAAAGATATTTCAGTCCTTACCAAGTTTTTGCAAAGGCAGAGTTCATTTTTTACGACTAATATTAAAAAAGCACCTTTTTAAAATTTCTTATAGGGATGTGGTAACCTTTTGAAATAGATAATACTGGAAGCCACTGAGCATTTAAATCTTTGCTTATTGAAATCTGCTGCGAGCACTTTTCTTGGTTTTAAGGAGCTTTGCTCAGGCCCCAGTCATTTCAAGTGAGTATTATCTGTTCAAAAATCCACTTCTTAATGTGACTTAGTGTTGTTACACAAGCAGCGGGCAACTTGTCAAAGACGAGGAGGGGATGAGAGTCAAACTCTTCAGGAATTCATTCTGAGAAGGGGGATAAAGAAGTATTGAATTCAGATAAAAATCAGCCTATAGCCCTGCTGGGCTAATAGCAGGTGAACCAGGTCAGAGAAGAAAAAGTCGATAAACTGCTGATATCACATAACCCTTGGGGCACTGCAGTATCAGGTCAGAGGATGCAGGATGTTTCACGTCAGAGACAGCAGGGCTCGAATCATGAAAGAGCCCCAGTTGGAATTTTCCACATTTTCCTGTCTATTCCCTGTAGATGTTCCCCACCCGTCCCCAGATGGTGCCCACATCCCAACATGGCTTTCATCCCAAGATAGATGGCTGGATCCAGAGCTGGCGGGGTCAGAGAGTTTGACACATCCTTTAACCTTTTGACTTTAACCTGCCCCTCCGATGATGTCATTCACCCATCAAAGCTGGTTGAGGAATGATGGCAAAAAACTGAACCGTAGACCAACAGATGTTAAAGCTGTTTCCATGTACAACAGCGGTTTATGAAGCACTGAAGATCAGATTATTGCAATAAAGAAAGCATTAAAGATCAAGTACATCAGGAACGATAAGAATTAGACAGACTGGAAGGTCAGACGTTCAAGTCACCATTGCAGAGTGCATTTTATTGTTGGTGTTCTTACATTCCTCTCAAATGAGATTTTTTTTTAAAATATAATTTTCTTTGAATCAGTGAAAGGATATTATAAACAAATTCTTGAACTCCGTCACTAGAAAATCCAACAAGGATGTCCAGGTGATGTTTAAGCAGATGGACAATATCAGCACAGCTTTCTTTTGGAACTATTTTTCAACAAAGACTAACCCTGTAACGGCAAATATATCATATTTGATACATAAGTTTTCAGATCACTACATTATCACCGTTTTTAATCCTAAACCCCTGTATAATTTTTGGTTTATTTAAGAAAAATTGAAATTACATGAAAAGCAAGTAATTTGTAGTTTTTAATGCTTCTTAATCACTTTTTAAAATCACGAACTTACAAAAAACGCAGTTCAGTTCAGGCAGTGTAGTAACACCCTCTGTTGGGCTCTTACATAGGCTCAGTGTTAAATTACATAATGCAAACATAAATACAGAAGACCAGGCCCTGACTGCAGCTACTTTACAAAGAAATGTTGCAAATATGCTACGTTTATGTTCTAGAAACATTACATTTGATAACATGCGTATAATAACATTACCGCAATGTTGATTTAATGTTATAGTGAGTAATAGACATAATGTTTTTCCTAGCTGAACAGTAGACAGCTGTATGAGCTGAAACTAAATAATGCTAAAAAACTGAGAGAGGGATAGTTGTAAATATTAATTAATAAGTACTAAGGATTGATCATTGTGGAAAATATTGAAATTGTAACAAAGTATGACTTTTTTTTTTTTGGATTTTGTTTTTCTTCATATTCTCCTTTCTATTTAAAATCCTCTCATCCACCAAACATTACCGAGCCCTTGATACTCGAACATCAAGGCTCAGACAGTTTTATTAGAGCTACATAAGCAGTCCCTCAAGTCACCCTAGTAGAAATGTTTGGGCTCGCAAATAAAACCGCCCCTCTACAAACTTGCTGAGATACCACAGAATCAGAGTCAAATCTCGAGCAACTTTCACCGTGTGCATTTGCATATTGCGTCCCGTTTTCTTTTATGTTGTATATTTGTACTGCCTTTTAGGATATTAGCATCTCTTCATCTCTAATAGAGAGAGAATTTTACTAATTTACTTTTTCACTTTTTACCCCTCACATGTAAAAGGTTGATGCGGGTGATTGTCGTCACCCTGCTGGGTGGGTGGGTGGACAATGTGGACACCCGAGTTTGTGAATGTGATAACTCGAGAACAAAGTGACACAGGAGTTTTAAACTGATACCATAGGTGCATCTGCTAAAAATCTTGAATGAGTTCGAGTCTCGGTGACCTCGACCTCAAGGCCAGAGGTCGAGTTTTCTGAAAATCTTGTGAATGCGATACCTTGAGAACAAAGTGATGTGGGATTTTGAAGTGGATACCATAGTGTCACGTAGTAGGAGGCTGAGGCCCCTATCACTGTCCCCTGCTAGTGTGCGTGTGCGTGTGTGTGTGTGTGTGTGTGTGTGTGTAACACACAC
>VVHJ01005157.1:0-10048 GCA_015107715.1 Tylochromis polylepis
CATCGGGAACCCTCACGTTAACTTTAATCGAGTGGAAAAAAGTTAGCGTTCATCCTCCAGCTTCACTGTGTTTATATTATGCTAACATAGCTGTGTAGCTAGCCACCATTAGCACATCATTATATACCAGCTAGCCCAACTTCAGTAACCCTACAAATGTCACTGCTGTTTAGTTTCCTGTCTTCATTTATGTCTGAAGTGATAGCAGAGCTGTACGTTTCAGAAATCCCTCAGTCAGAACATGGGATATTATGTTTAGGTGGAAACTAGCGAGCTAACTCCCTGCTAACTTCTAACGCTGTTAAATAAATAAACTTCATAAATCCTGTTTTCATGGATGCCTGGATGTTAAACTTAATTGTTCCACCTGGTAGAGCAGCCACACTCATCATTTTATTACAGATGAAAGAATTTAGACCGTTTTTCAACTCTCGGTGATGCCGCAGCGTTGGACCCGGAAACAGCTAATGATGTCAGACTTAAAGACCGGATTGCTGTTTTTGTGCCTTTTTAGTGAAACTGGCCTTCTTTTTTTTTTCTAAGAGTGAACAGACTGTGTGATTCTTACTCTGAATCAGAATGAATACGCGGGACAACTGTGTGCGGTAAGACCAACACTTTACTCACTTATTTCCGCCTCCCGGCATGCATTGCCCGTGCATAGCACGTAATTACACAATCGAACAATAAACACATACAGCCCATACAACAAATGTAACAGGGGCAATTATGAATACACCACACAGACGTCCACATGTTTTGATGGTCAGACTGCACATTCAGGTTTGAAGCTGGTGTCGGTAATACAAGGATATATGAATCAACTGGTGAGTCAGTAACTTTCAACTTCCCATCATGTGCTGAACTTGGCTATCGTTAGCTGTAGTTGCAAAGTTTCAAAGGTGCCTTAAACATTGAGGAACTCTCCCACACAGGGACCTTACTGAGATACATTTATACATTTACATATGCGTAGCAATCAGTCGTGATTGCCACAGACTTTAAAGGGATAAAACTGTTATGCTGTGCTTTAGTGTTCAGCTTCATTAAGCTGTCTGCTCATTTGCACAGTGAATGCCAGTTTGAGAGTGTTTCAAGTGGAATAGTCACACACATTTGCCATTACCTCGTCACCCATCTATGAGAAGATTAACTGTACCAGAGTGCCATCACTCCATCTGTGTGACTCTCCTGCATATCCAACATGGCTGATATTTGTAATGAATTACTAAAGGTTCACGAGTATATGAAATGTGTATCGAATACCAAGTTTTATCAATACTGTGTTAAACCCAGCATGTCACTAGAATAGCAAAAAAAACCCAAAAAACCTCCAGCTCAACTCAGCAAGCAGTTTCTGGGTACAGTTTAACGCGAATCATTATTTAGGGATGTTTAGACTAATGTTCCTTCACCACTAATGTGTGTAAGTTTAAAGAAATCTTGACAGATGTCAGGATTCCAATAACAGCAACAATATAACTACCTCAAACTTTTTCCCACTTGCTTTTTAATACTGCTGCATGACACTAATGTTTTATTCTGGAGTCATAACCCAAGAGCTTCGGGGGGAGCTGTAGATGGATGGGTGGAGCGTTTCAGTGGTTTGGGAGGGTGATTTTGGAGCTGCTGTAGCATGGCTGCTTGTTGAAGTCAGTGTGTGTTTGTGTGGCTCTGGGTGAGGAGCAGCAGATGAGGCGGCTGGCAAAGATTCATGGTGGAAGGATGACTGTGTGTTTACTGCTGGGTCTCCTAGGGCAACATACACTGGGCTGGAGAGGCATGGCTATCAGTCAGTGTGACATACTCACATTTGTGTAACCCAGAAAATAAACGCAGGCTCATCCACATACACAAAGAATTGTTTTAAAAACTGCATTCACATATTCTGTACTTCAGCATCTGCAAACACCAGATATTTTATTTTATTGTATTTATTATGATTTGTTCTGGGATATTAACCTGTCAATGCACAGTGCAGTGTAGTTGTTTTTGAGTTCTTCTAACCTGTCACCCTGTTCTCTCTGCAGTCTGTTAGCTCACTGTAAGAGTTTGACAAGTGTCATTTAGTAATGATGGCCCTAGGCTCATCACTGTACCAACAAGCAAAAAAATGATGACTTCATGTACTGCGGGGAGCAGTTCCTCTCATCACACGATGACACGAGGCTACTTTGTCACAAAATCCCAAAGCTATTTTCACACGTGGCAACATCATTACATCGCTCGATAACTGGGCTGTGCTAGTACACGGACTCGCTGTTAGCAAAACACGTGCGATCGTATATCTGCAAACGGCTAAGAAGAACATTAAAATAAGTTATTGTTTCGCTTAGATCTTCATTATTTGTGTCTCTGTGTGGCAGCTGTTTCAGTGTTGCAAGTTTCCTTTTTAGGGAGCAGAAATAAAGAGTGAGAATAAAACTTTGAAAAGAAAAATGGGATGGGGTGGGCTGCCAGGTGGACCAGTCAATGTTTTGACAGTTTACCCACAGCACGGTATAGTCATGGCAGCAGCCTGTCACTCTCAGATACCCTCCCGAGGCTCATTTACGTCTGTGTGTCTCCTGCTTTCTCTGCCTTGGTTTGTGCTCCTCTTTTTCTCCATCCTCACACTGGCTTCAATCCCTTCCCTTCTCCCCATATATTCATCCCACAAATTCCTCTGTTCTCTCACTCTTTCTTCCTTTCCTTTCAAGTTTCATGAAGACAGAGCTAGAAAGAAAGTTAGCTCCTGCTATGCTGTTTGTCTCCCTCCACATCCAGACCTCCTTCTGTGCTTTAGAGTTCCTGAAAAGGCTGAAAATAAAGGCTGAAATATCCAGCATAATATCAGATGCTATATTCAGGCTGTGTAATGAGTTACTTGAGAGGGCAAATCTGGTCAATGATTTTTTTAATGTCTTTTAGTACTTAAATTCTTTTGGTGAATTGTTTCAGTGTGTGAGCTGACACAGTAAAATGGGCCATTTGGCACAGCTTTGTTAAACCACAGATACATGTGTTCTTGGCACGGTTTCTATATGTGGAGATTTTATCTGAATCATATACAAAATTCATATAATATCATGGATATTCATATTATCTTGACTTGTTCTTCAAAAAGCTTAAGATTGTCACCCTGAGGAAAGATAATGGTGAAATGTACAGGAGAAGCACCATTTCAACATCATGCAAGATGATTTTTGTAAGCTTACCAGCACCCGATATTCTGGCATCCCAGTTCCTCTTTGTTTTGTGAGCTATGAACCAGTTTTTTTCTTTTTAATTATCAGTAAAAAAGAACAAAAAATTAACATAATACAAATGCAAACCCACCTAGTAAATGTGACTTTTCCAGTACCTTTTAATGGTAGCCTGGACATGGTTTCGAAAAGTGTTTGGCTTTTTTACTTGGTACGTGGCCACACTGCTGATTTCCATTGTAAATGGACTACTACTTCTCAAGTGCTTTGTTGAAAACTGTTGATGTGTATGCTGTACAGTGCAGCGAGGAATGCTCAGACCTCTACATTGGAGAGACCAAACAGCCACTTCATAAACGCATGGCACAGCATAGAAGAGCCACCTCGACGGGACAAGACTCAGCTGTCCATCTGCATCTAAAGGACAAAGGTCACTCTTTGAGGACGCCAATGTTCACATGTTGGACAGAGAAGACAGATGGTTTGAACGAGGAGTGAAAGAAGCATCTATGTCCACTGTGAACGACCATCTTTGAACAGAGGGCGGGGCTTACCACACCAACTGTCTGCCATCTATAATCCAGTTTTGAGATCCTTCCCAGACGCCTTAACGCCCACTCACATCCTGGGCCGTTTGACCTCAGGTAATCACATGATAGGGTGGGGCTAGGTTTCACAATGGGTTGTGACAGACACATTGATGAACACGATTCTCCTGTGTCTGCAACATGTTTGGTGTTTTTTCCATCCACTCCTTAATTCCATCAGTGATGTTTCTTTCTGTTAAAAGGTGGTTTTTCCTTCCCACCGTTGCCAAAGAGCTTGCTCAAAGGGGGTGATATGGTTGTTAGGGTTTGCTCTGTTTTCTTTTAATTATTGTCTTTACCTTACAGTCCAAAGTGCCTTGAGGTAACCGTTGTTGTGACCTGGCGCTATATAAATAAAGTGCATAAACTCAATTGAACTGAATTATTGACTTGTTGTCTGATGTTACATGTTGGACCATCTTTCTTTTGTCTCAGTTTCCTTGACATGCACATTCGTGGACCAGTCCCACTTCTTCACTCTTCTCATTGATAGTATCGACTATTTTCTTATTTCTTGTTTTCTTCAGATGTTGAAGTTATTACAGTGTCGTCTGCATACCTCAGATTATTAATGAGGTCCTCACCAAGTACAACGCCTGGCATTCTTTCAGTCTCAGGCATGATGTACTTACAGTATGGAGGAAATATGTCAGGTGACAGCACGCCCCCTTGCTGTACAGCTCTTCTGATTTTGATGAATTTTTCAGTTTTTTTCTCACTTCTGATTATTGCAGTTTGTTCCCAGTTCAGGTTCTTTACAAATCTGAGGTCTTTTCTTTTTAGAATTTATAATACACTATACTATATCACTATACAGTATAATTGGGTTAAAAATGGTTCATATAATTGTAAAAAACAGTTCTAAAACACATCTTCCTTTTCATTTTAAAAACAATGTAAAACTACAGTCAGAAGAGGAATGAGACTGTAATACTTTAGATTAGTAACAAAAAGGTAGACTTTAGATTTAGTGCACATGCTGTAATGTTGTGCTGTGTCTGCATTTTTAGCTCAAGTTTCTATTGAACCAATGACTGCCAATTTGATGACCTAGATGCATAAACTGTAATTCTGGAATGCTCAAAAGTTTCCGAAACCTAACAAGTCAGTACAGTATGATACAATAACCGCTGCACTGTCTTTTCATTCTCGTTTCACACATTTTCAGCCTCTTGTCCTTGTAGATCGCTCCAAGCCCTGAGCTACTTTTCAGCTGTATTATACATAAAGCATGTTTAAGATTGACCAGTGAAGTTCATGTGTGAGCCACACTAGAATGTTAACCTAAGACAACTTCTCCGTTGTAGAAGCCACCCTCCTTTCAGCTTTCCTTTCTTAATTAACTGCATGATTAGTAATTTGGGGTTCGTTAGTTGATTGGGTACAATGTATACATATTAACAAACTTAATTATTAACTGGCTGTTCTTTAAGTTTTGATTGCACCACTTAAATAAGGCACATTATAATAAAATACTGGAATGCCTGTTTTTATTTTTATTTTCTTGGACTGTATAAACTGAATGTGCATTTCATGAGTGAATGTAAAATGGTAACCATGAGTGCATGACATTTTAAAATTATTTCGAGATCCTCTCCTCTGAAAATAAAGGTTAAGTCAATACTACATTAAAAAAAATGTTAAAAAGGATTTTGTAAGGATTTGCTTTTATTCCATGAGCGCTTTTATAAGCCACATGTACAACTTTAACAGAAGCCCCTGGGGAAGTTTCACTGTATAAAGCTGCTTGCACCTGCTGCTAACACAGGTATTGATCACAGGGATACTGCTGTGGCAGACAGCTCTGTGGTAAAGTAATTACCTGTAGGCTTCACGCTCCAGGGAGGTGTTTATAAGTCTATGTGAGCATGTGTGTGTGTCTGCAAGTAAAGTATGTCAGATGATGCACACACATGCATGCAACTATAATTGAAAGTGGACGGCTTGTCTCAGCACGTTCACCGTGACGAACTAAACTACATTAATGTCTCGGTGCCCCCCTTATTACAAGCTTTGGTAATTACCCAGCTGGGCAGTCTGAGGGACTCACAAGAGGGAGAGTGGGACAGTAAGTGGATGCATATTGGTTAATAGGATCCTTGATTAATGCCTTTTAGGTATAATCCCAATAATGAGTAAAAAGAAACAACAGAAACGTTTTTTTCTTTAATGTGGATGCACGCAGCAAAACCTGATAAAATTTGACAGCTGTGCACATCACTAATTACATTACAAAAACTTCACATCATGCTAGTCGATTTACACCTGCAAATTTATTTAGAAAACACTGCAAGCCTGTCTAAACTTGTACACGAGCAAGCACGTGTTTGCTACCCATAAAATAATTAGGATACACTTAATAATCGTAAAAGGATAAATGTCATAAAAACGGTTACGATTTGACTACATGGCCGTACCTTTGCTAAAAGCCGAGATGATTTCCCAATGGAGCCAATAAAACTGTGCACATTTACTGTGTAAAGCTAAGTGTTTACCAAATAGTATACAATCTAGTGGAGCCTCATGTGTGAGCATTTGGATGAGTGAATGAGTCTCAGCCATCTTAACAGCCTCTATTCCCACTGGCTCCAGATAAATGAGTTTCCACTGTAATTTGCACTGAGCTGTGCAAAACGACTATACCGACTTTTTTTTATTTATACTCTGCAAGTATGTGAGGGTAGAAATTACACAAGGGAAGTTCCAAGTGCTTTCTAAAAGAAAAAAAAAAAAAAGGACTAATGACTACAAAAGTTTGGAACCTACTTCCCTTGACAAAAAAACCCCAAAAAACTTTATATACATACCCAGCAGCAAAATGTGTACCTGCCCACTAGCAACTAAATATTTAGTTGTAATGTGTCAAACTCATCAGCAGCCATCAAGAAAAAGAGTTTGATGTATGTCTACATCAAAATGACAGGCAGCAGAGACATCTGTTCTGATGGCAAATAATACACACACACACACACACACGTACGTACTCTCCCCACTGAGTGCCTCCAGCACCAGCCCTCATCAACGCTGCTGATTTGTGGTCGTGGCAGCTCTCAGCCATGTTCCACTCTGATTGGCCACGTAACCTTTTAGTTGATGTCTGACTGTCTTGTCACATCTCAGCAACAAACACAACCTACAACCCATCAACTGGCACAACACTGACATTTGTCTGTCTTGTCATGTCTCAGTGCGGCAGTGTAAGAAATGATGGCTGTTACATAAGGAGGAAAGGGATGGGACAACTGTAAAAGCAGCGGAGACTTTTGTCATCCTTGAATGAGACGTTCCACATATAGAGAAGGGGAGAGCACGGGAAACAGACCAGACGCACTCCAAACTCCTAAATCTGTCCCCAGACGCACACGCAAAGCTCGCTTGAAGTGGCGGAGGTGATTCTGAGCATGCCTGCATTGCAGAACAGCGGGAGCTCATCGTAGCAGCATTTTTATCAACACAAAGTGATAGTGACATTAGAAAGGCTCTCTATCGCTGTTTTTGTTTGATTTGATTTTCTCTCTCTCTTTCAAACACACTCTTTCTGTTGGAATTTCCAAATTCGTGTGAACAGTATAAAATCATTTGTGTTGACATTCAGAAGTTTAACATGGTGACTTGTCAGTTTTGGGTCTTTTTTTTACTTCTTGCTCCAAATGTGGTGTCTTTAAAATATTTTTTAGTTTCTTTTAAAATAACATTTCACAGGATTTCAGCTCGCTCCTGTCTTCATTATACGCCTTTTCAGTGGGCATGGATGGAGTACTTACTGTGACAACATGCTGATCATCGTGTGGAGACTATACTGTAATCAGCTGATCAGCTAATATAAACTAAAGGAATCGAGGGGAGTTAGTGGCTGATATGCTCCCATAGTATATATTTTACACTGGTCTGAGGCATGTTTGCTGGCTTATTGTACGATCAACGGAAACTAGCTTGTAAACTGATGCAGTGCCATATATTCTGATATGCAGGCGGTGACCTGGCCTCTTTGGCTGGTATAATCGACATGGTAACACTGTTTTATTCACATATTTTATTGTTAACAAGTCTGATGAATGGCTAACAAATGTGTTAGCCATTTTAAACACTCATGTTTGAAACACACATGCCTTTGGCACTCAGCTCTAGGACTGTTTGCTCCTGCTGTGGCTATAATTCCTCCAAAACAACCAAACATATTTAGTTTCATTTAAAAAAAAGAAAGAAAAAAGAGGCTTGGTCATTTTAGTAAAACAGGTGGACGTAGTGATTTTACTAGCAAAACAAGTGGAAATGCCAAATGTACTGAGATTTTCAGCTGTAAAAACATTGAGTATTTTGAGTGAGTGAGTATTTTGGGGAGCTGGATGCAGTATGGTGGGAGTGAGTCAAAATAAACTGCACCGTGCCGCATGGTTGTGTTGGTCTCTGCACAGCGTTTACAGTATTTGGCCTGTAAACTCTAGACTTAAACTTAACTCTGAACTATTGACCCTTTTGACTGGACTGATGTTTTTTCAACATGACATTATGATAATAAATAGAATATGACACATGTCACAGCTGCACTACTGCTGTGCTGCAGATTGTTTGGATCAGCCTTGGCATTTGACCTTAAACAAAACCTTTCTGTCTATCAAACAGACACACACACACACACACACACACACACATATTGTAAGCTATCATTCATCTTTGCAACTGTGACAATTTTTTCTCTCTTTTTTAAAAATCTAAACAATAATCTTTAATAGTGCACAAGCTTGCACACTAGAAAAAACATCGTCACAACTGGATGGCTCTTCTTGTCGTGACACCTTGTCAGAAATTTGCAGTATTCCGATTTCTAGCATGTGTCAGTGGACACATGCAAACTCTTATATTACACAAATAAGTTCTGGATTTGTTGTGTTATTCGTGGGGATTTGGTAAGGCACATAAAGACACCCCTGTCAAAGAAAAGGCCTCCCAGACACTTTTGGAGCAGCAAATTCTAGCTGTCATGCTGACAGGCTTCGTCAGTTAAGGCCTGTACAATATAAAAAGATGACAACCTAGGTTTGAGTGTGATCCAGGACCTTTGCAGAATGTGATCCAAATCTTTGCTTTGAGGCAAATTCACAAAATATAAATGTAAACACACGGACACAAGAAATTTGAAAGATTTTGTGTAGGTGGACTCAGTATAACAGCAGTAAACGTGAGACTATAGGAGTCACCATGGTTGATGCTAGACATAAACTGTCGTCTCCCTCTGACGCAGTAATTGACTGCAAATCTGAATAAATTTTCAGTTCATCCACTTAAAGCAAAGCTAAAAATCTCATTCAGAAAGACTTTACCTTCAGTGCGTTTAAATGTGCAGGAAAGCATGTTTCACCAAACCCACCCTGGTTAACTGGACCGCGTTATAGTACGTAAGCTAAAAATAACACCAATGAGCAGCTAAGGGCCCACAGCAGGGGGAGCTGTTAAATTCAAGGACATCAAAACATACATTAGATAGCTTTTTTTTTGTTTTTTTTCCAAGCGGTCATGGTCTTGGCTGATTGCAAAAATCCTTCAAAGCCATGAAAAAGTCTGTTAAACTAACTAGAGACAGAAAATCTCGTGTCCAGTCTCGTCTCTTCAGTAGTGCTGTGAATATAGAAAATGTCATAAATCATCACTGTACAGAAGCTTAAGGTGCAAACAATAGAAGTGATGATACTTTCAAGAAATTATGCCACGACTAATTTATCAGATAACTTTATAGTAAGTGGAGCAAACAGATCATAAATACGGTAAATATCAATATTGCCTCTGACCAGTGATGGGAGTAACGGCGTTACTTTTTTCAGTAATTAGTAATCTAACTAATTACTATTCCTATCGTTACAACGCCGTTACCGTTACTAAGAAGAAAACGTGGTGCGGACGCGTTACTATTTTTTCAACACACAGACGGTTGAAGCTGTCTTCAGGCTGGGGGGGGGCAATCACATGAGTGCTGCTGATTGGCTGAGGAAGAATAAAGTAGCCATGTTAAACCAATCACATGACCAATTTAAGATGACATAGCAACAAGATGCTATATACCAGTTTTTAAATTGTGTTGATCGGCCACGTAAAACCAGAGTCATGATAAAAAAATATACGCGGTGTTTTTTCCTGAATCGTCACGTTTACTGTCTAAGGACAGCGATAACAAGCACTCTCTGCTTACAACAACAAAAAAGAAAGAAAACCAAACAAAAACACCCCTTTCCTATTGGTGGAAAAATATACCATGTCGACCAATCAAAAAATGATATGGCA
>VVHJ01005164.1:0-10090 GCA_015107715.1 Tylochromis polylepis
AACTAGACTAACTACACACTAACTACACACTCCAAACACGCTAAACGTCACAAACTCTCTCTCTCTCTCGCCGTCACTCCTAAAACTTCCCCCTCTTCCGAAACAACCAAATGCCGTGTTGCCATATCATTTTTTGATTGGTCGACATGGTATATTTTTCCACCAATAGGAAAGGGGTGTTTTTTTTTTTTTCTTTTTTTGCTGTAAGCAGAGCGTGCTTGTTATCGCTGTCCTCAGACAGTAAACGTGACGATAATATTCAGGAAAAAACACCGCGTATATTTTTTTATCATGACTCTGGTTTTACGTGGCCGATCAACACAATTTAAAAACTGGTATATAGCATCTTGTTGCTATGTCATCTTAAAGTGGTCATGTGATTGGTTTAACATGGCTACTTTATTCTTCCTCAGCCAATCAGCAGCACTCATACGATTGTTTCCCCCCAGCTCCCGGTAAGCTGAAGACAGCTTCAACCGTCTGTGTGTTGAAAAAATAGTAACGTGTCCGCACCACGTTTTCTTCTTAGTAACGATAACGGCGTTGTAACGATAGGAATAGTAATTAGTTAGATTACAAATTACTGAAAAAAGTAACGCCGTTAGTAACGCCGTTACTCCCATCACTGGTAATGAACAGTACCATGAAAAAGTATTTTGTGATTTCTTTGGGGCTTTTTGCATATTTTTTTCAGCACATTTTAAAAAATTAAAGCTTGAATTCTTGTTTAATTCTGATCTCTTAAACTGTTTTAACTTTGTTTCCAAAGACTGAAAGAGAAAAACCATTTAGAAGTTCCTTGCATTACATTGGTATCTCTTATACTTTGCTATGTATATTTGTCCTCTTTCCAGTTTCCTACTTTTTTCTTAGTTTACACAGTTAAATGTTTCAGATCATTAAAAAAAATAAGATTAGACACAGGTAATCTAAGGAAATAAGATATGCAAATGATGATGAAAAAAGCTATCCCAACCTACCATGTGAAAAAGTAAATAAACCCAATGACTGGTTGTGCCACCCTTGGTCGCAGGACCGGCAATCAGGCATTTTTAATAACTGGCTATGAGTGTTTCAGATTGCTGTGGATTAATTTTGGCCCACTCTTCTTCTGTAGAATTGTTTTAAATCAGCCACATTGGAGGTTTTTTTGAGCATGAACGGCCTGTTTATGTAAGGAGCTTGGAAAGAAAGCGGCATTTTGTGTCAACTGTATTTCTCGCCTTGCAATTTCTGATTGGTGGGATTGACGTAAACGTGGTGACATTACCGTGATTCTGTTGGCTCAAATGATTAAAAACAGGGGTCAATCGTGCAAATCGGCCAATAGAAGCCAAAGTTACTGCGCCTTTAGAATTTAAAGTCGCAGAGATTGATTTCACTGTGCAAAAACAAGGCCTATTATGCATCTGTGTGGGTAGTTTTTCACACAAAAAAAAATTCAAAACCAAGCATTTTTAGGCATGTAAATAAAGTTAAATCATTTCTGCTATTCTATACCTAAGAAATTTCAATTTTCACAGACTGTGCTAAAATGTGCCAAATTGCAAAACGCCTGGTTATGCCTTCACTAAAACCTCTATAACTTTGCTCTGTTACAATTCAGCAGCATCAGTCTTTGCACAGATAATGTCCATATTTTGATTATTTATGATTTTCTGGAGTTTATTATCTACCGCAGCATATTTTCAAAGGGGTTATATGCTATAAAATACCCAAAAAAAGTTAGCAGAGGAAAAACATCTTATTTTTCTATGTTCCATCCACAGTTACTTTGACAAAGTAGCATCTTCTGTAATATTTATTTCAGTAATATTTATACTGATGAAGTCGCACAAGTGTTAGCTTTATTTTAAAATCAAGACTGTTTTTACAGCATTTGAAATTGCAGAGAAATACTCCATTCATTTTGGGCATGTTATTTTCGAGCAGGAACCTCAGAAAAACCCTTGGGGTTTAAGAGGTCCAGACTTTGACTAGCTCATTTCAAAACATTATTTAGATTTTTTTTTTTTTTTAGCTATTCAGAAGTGGACTTTCTAGTGTTTTTTGGATCATTTTCCTGCTGTGTGACCTAAATGTGCTTGAGTTTCAGAGCACGAACTGATGGCTGGACATTCTCCTTCAGGATTTTCTGGTAGACAGGATAATTCATGGTTCCATGAATTATTGCAAGCTGTCCAGGTCCTGAAGCAGCCAGGCAGCCCCAGACCATCACACCACCTTCCCAAAAGTTCATCTTTTCTCTCATCAGTCCACAGAATATTTTTCCAAAAGTCTTGGGGATCATCATGATGTTTTTTGGCAAATGTGAGCTGATCCTTTGTGTTCTTTAAGATCATTAGGGGAACTCTCCCACGGATGCTATTTTTGCCCCATCTCTGTCATGAACTCTGACCTTGATTGTAAGGCCTGCAGTTCATGAAATGTTCTTCTGGGTTCTATAGTGACCTCCTGGACGACTTGTTGATGTGCTATTGTAGACATTTTGGGAGGCCTGGGACTCCTGGGAAAGTTCACTGCCGCTCCAACACGTTCTCATCCCAAAACGTAACATAGCGACGCTTGTGACAAATTGTCAGCATGTTACACTTTCAGCCACCCAACGCCATTAAGGTTGTGGTTAGCATTAGGAGTAAGGTTATGGTTAAGGTTAGGGCTGGAATACACGGCTGGATCGCCACCGGGAGCGTCATTCTGTTGGCTTCCATCCACAATCCGGAGGGTATCATAGGGATGCACACAGTTACCTTTCGCGTAATATGTTACGCCTCGGGACTGCTGTTCCAAGTTTTTTCCATGTGTGGATAACGGCTCCCACTGTGTTTCGTTGGAGTCCCAAAAGCTGCAGAATTTATTTATTTTTTAACCCTTTCCAGACCGACAGATATCAGTGACTGTATCAGGTTCTGTTTAAGTGATTTTTCATTCAATAGGTCTGCCAGTAATCAGGCAAGGGAGTGGCTAGTGAAACTGGCTTCAGCTTTCAAAAAAATGTGGTTAATCACAGATAATTCAAAACTTTTTCACACTGTAACAGGTAGGTTTGGATCGCTCGTTTAAATCATCATTTAAAACCGCATTTTTACCGTCTTATGTTATAATTTATTTGATCATCTGAAAAATGTATGCAAAAAAAAAAAAAAAACCAAAACCCTAAGAAATCGGAAAGCACGATGAGATGAGACGTGGTTGACACTCAGCAATAATATTTCTAGTTCTTTTATGAAACTCCTGTGAAATCAGTAAAATCATTTCTCTTTAATTTAGTCAGAGATAATTTAATTTAATCAGATTTTATACTTTTACTTTCTACATTTGAACTCGTATACCTCTTTACTTTCTAATCCTTATGTTTTCCTAACAGGCTCATTACTTTAACACATTTTTAGAGGAGCTAGTGGTTATTTTATGTCTGTGCACACTTTCCTGACATCAACACCGATTTGAACTTAAAGGGAGGAATAATAGCACACAAAAGAGAATTTTTATTGATATATTTTTATTACATGTGAGAGAAAGATGCAGCAATACATCAGAGATCAGCTCTGGATAAAAATAGCTGTTAGAGATACCCTTTGAAGCGTTGCCTTTTACTTTTATACTTTGAGCGCATTTTCGAGGCGTCCACACTTCAGCTTCTCACTTTTTTTTCTTTTTTCATATAATCATATGTATTACATGTACCTTTGCCACCTCTGGGGTGCACCCCATTTAAAAAAAAAGATTATGAAAGAAGCTTGCAGGTGGTTGTTGTGGTTGAAGGAGGAACATGTGGTGCCGCCATGGGCCCCGGCTTAACCACACACCTGATTATGACCAATTATCAAATGGCTACTTTTTCAGCTGCTGCTAGTTTGATGTGTGAAGACAAGATAACAAGCGCCATAAAGTGGCTTACGATGTTGTTGCAGAAGAAACATCACAGAAGAAAATAACCAGTAATAAGTGTAATATACACAGAGTCCTTTGGGGTGTTCTCAGTGGAGGCGAATCCTTTCGGCTACTTCAGCAAACATACCACTGTCACGATGTGAAAACACTGCATTCTAAGTTAGTTATGCACGTCCACGGGAACACAACCTGCAGGATTTTTAGTCACATACAAACTGAGGGAGGCGAGGAGTCGCAAGTCAGCATCACTTAGTCAACGCTCATCTGTCCACCACCCGCATTATCCTGAGGGAGACATGAGGTGGAGGTGGAGGTGGGGGGGGTTGGTTGAATGATGCAGGTGACCTGTCTTCCCACATGCAGAAGCCTCAGGAAGATCAAATAAAAATCTCCCACTCATCAACAAGGCCACTGTTCCCAAGAATCTGATGGTGTTTTAGTGTAAACACCCTGAAAGCAGCTCCTTTAATTATGTGGAAAAAAGCCAGAGATTAGTGCGCTGACAGTTACCTCAATGGAGCTAATTGTGAGTCATTTCTCAGAACAGCAGTGCTGAAAATGACTACTTTGGCTTGTGCCCCAAGTATGTCCATTAAAAAGAGCTCTGAACTGGTTTTAGTAATGGAGGAATAATCTGCCAGTGATGGTGGTCTCAAAGAATAACAACATTCCCTTGCACTATACCCAAGAAAAGGAAAACCACACCTTTTTGAGGACAAGCTTAGGTAATCGTTAAATTAGTCAAACTCGAAATAGTTTGTTTGAGTGGGAATATTAAAGCTTTATTAGATTAGAAATGTGTTAGTGATTACAACATTTTAACAGACTGACCTGAAGCTCTATGAATAATGTAATCGCAGGCACTTTTCAAGTATAAAAGCAACAGAACAAATTTATTTTTATTTCACTTGAATTTCATATTCACATTCTCTCTCACCACATGAACTGTGGCCTGGAGATAGCATACACAAAGTAAAGCACGCTTCAACATCAGACACAGTAATAGAAAAGAGCAAACAAAGAGAAAAGAAATATATTACTTGTTCCTTAAAAAAAAGGACATGCATTACATCGCTTGATTACATCCTGCAGAAAGTAATGAATTACACTGTACTTCATAGCTCTATGCTGGTGGCTTTGTGTTAGCTTGTCGCCTTTGTAGATGCTTGGAAAGAGTTAATGGTGTGTTTCTGGAAATGGATAGCTGTTTCTGGCCTGAGCATAGTTTGTCCTTCTTACAATATATATGCTCAAATAGGGTCAAATAACTAATGACCTTCTTATTGCAGCTGACTTTGGCCACATCAGCATCCTCATCCTCCTGGACCTCTCTGCAGCCTTCATCACTGTTTCTCACACCATCCTTCGCTCCAGCCTAAACAACTATCTTGGTCTCACTGGTAACGTACTCTGCTGGTTTCAGTCATACCTCTTCAACAGAACACAGTTTGTGTGCCCCATGGTTCTGTGCTTGGACCCCTTCTCTTCACCATCTATATGCTCCCCCTTGGTCAGATCATCCATCGCCATGGTCTTTGCTTCCATTCCTATGCTGATGATACACAACTTTATCTCATTAACAAGCCCTCCACCTTGCTCCCCCCACAATCAACTGTCTGCATGAAATCAAAATATGGATGTCAACTAACCTACTCAAGCTCAACAGTAATAAAACAGAGCTCTTGGCTGTGCCCCCAAAGCCCTACTACAGAACACTGGCAATATACACATTGACATTGATGGCTGCCTCATCTCACCTCCCTCTGAGGTTTGCAATCTCAGTGTCATTTTGGACTCCACTCTTTCATTCAGTGCTCATGTCAAATCTGTCACCAAAACAGCTTTTTTCCACCTAAAGAACATCTCTCAACTTCAGCTATCACTCACCGACTCTGTTGCAGAAACCCTAATCCATGCCTTTGTCACCAACCAGCTGGACTACTGCAATAGGATCCTGTTTGGGATTTCCACTAAAGCCCTGGATAGGCTCCAGTATGTCCAGACCTCAGCTGTCAGGCTTCTAACAGGCACTAAGCTCTGGGAACATATCACCCCCACCCTCATAAATCTCCACTGGATCCCAGACAAGTCATGCATTACTTACAAGATCCTTCTTCTCACTTACAAATCCCTCAGTGCCCTGGCACCTCAGTATCTCTCTGACCTGCTGCAACCATACACACAGCCTTGGATGCTATGGTCCTCGGTCATGGTCTGCTTTCTGTCTCTCACACCAACCTCAATACCATTAGGAACAGAGCCTTCGGTGTGGCGGCCCCATGAGATTTGCAATGCCCCATCGCTGGGGTCCAAGAAACTTCTCAAAGTTCACCTCTTCAACAAAACCCTCAACCGCTACCGTTTTTAACCTCTAGTGACTCCTGTGTAAAGCGTCCCTGGATTTCTTGAAAGATGCTATATAAATCTAAGTTATTATTATTATTATTATTATTATTATTATCATCATTTAGTAAAGGTAGCTTCACAACCTAAAGATATTAAACAATATAAAGCTAGGATGCTATGCTGTAGCAATGCGAGACATCAACAAGAGTCTCAGCAATATCTCATTTGGAGAACTTTGAACATGGCAATGAATCTGGAAAATTCCTTAACAACCAATTAAAGCTAAATAAAGAAAAAACAATTTATTCTCTTATAAACCTGAGAAAATTCTGATAATCTACAACAAATAAATAAATCTTTTAAAGACTTTTATGAAACATTATACAAATCAAAAATTAATCCATCTGATACTGCCAGAAAAGAAGTTCTTGACAATATCAATCTACCAAAACTCAGTGTTGAACAGATTAGAGCTCTGGTTTCACCTATTTCAGTAGGATGGTCAGCTGTAGTCCTGTCTCTTGTCTCTCCATTTGCCTAGCAGGTGGCTGGGGTAGACCCAGGCTATGGGCGTATGAGCGTAGTGTTTGTGTGTGTGCTCTGGTTGTTGGTGGTCAGGTGTTTGAGCAGGTGTTGCCTTGTGGTCTTGGGGTGTGGCTTCTGGGGTTACCTGTTTCCTGGTTGGGTCACACCCTTCCTGGGGGTGATTTGTACCTCCTTTAGTGCACAAGCATGGGGTGGGCTGGCCCATGTCGGGATGTCTGGTCTGGAGGTTCATATGTCTGCAGGTTTTTGGGGGGCCAAGTGAGGGAGTGGCAGTAACTTAGGTGTTACACACAGAAAAAATATTTATCTTGTAAAATTTCTTCCATATGTACGCAGAGATGCACACAGGTAGACAAAAACTTTAGCGGAGGAGAAATGTCTCATTAAAACTGCTGCTGATGAACACTATCATAACTAACGAACCATTTTCAGACAAACCAGGAGTAATACCGACACCATTACCATCAGTATGACAATGGTCTTGTACAAATAGCTTTTCATAAATTTTCATAAATAAACAATTTTCTAATTGAAAATGACACTGTGTGGTCAATACTGCGAAATAAAAGAAATACCATAGCTATCATTTAAATGATCAAACTTAGAGAAGAAGAAAAAAAGAAGACACTGAGCTGTATATGAGACAGTGAGGACATTTTTTTTAATCTGTGGACTTTAAAAGGGGATAAGTCAGCCCAAGAAGCTGAAGGTTCAGGACCACAGAGGTCTGCTGACGTTGTTTGGATAGACACAGAAGAGCTGCTCCAGACTGATGTGTTACAGAGGGGTTTTCCCTCTCACCTCGTAAGTCCACTGGCTGTCTGCTGCCTGTAATAAAGATGGTTAGCTGTTAATTATCCAAACGTTTCCAGTCTGTTTGAACATGTTACAGTTCAGAACAAAAATGAGAGTCAGGAATTAATCAATCACAAATTGCATTATCAGCAATGGACTCTCGGAGTCTATTTTCTATAAAAACGTGGACACAGACCAGAACACAGACTGGGGTATGCTTTAATAATGAACCATAGATAGGACCACTTTTGCCATAAGCAGTTTCTGAAGTGTAAAGCAGGTTCTGAGAAATGCAAAACACTGATGATTGCCCAGAGGGCCCCAACATTAGTGTGACCACTAAATTCTGACACTGTGCAAGAGCAGTGCATTTAAGATACAAATGATATCTTGTCTGATCTTGTCTTAATATCCTGGGGTCTTGCCTGGTGTGACAGACCCCGGCCTCTATGGATCTTGTGCTCATAGCTTGTTCCTGTGCTGCCATGATTAGTGCCTCTGTGCTGTCTTTCAGTCCAGCTTTGTCTAGCCACTGGTAAGATTTCTGGATGTCAGCCACTTCCTCCATAAAATTAATAAAAATTAGACCATCACAATAAAAGGTCACTAATGACCCACCATGTAACGTTAATGGTGCAACCTCCCCACAATGTAACAATCACCTGATAACTCGCTCTCACCCACAGAAAACTTACAGGTGCCCATTTTTTAAAAAACAAAACAAAACAAATCCACCCCAAATAAATACAACCCCATGGTGACACTTATTTACATGCAGTGTTTCCCTAAGGAAAGAACTGGTACCAGTGCAATCAAGTTATCTTAGACACAGAAAATCAGTTTAACAAAAGCAGCTATGCAAGGCCTAATTTCTATAAGGTGTGAGCCCCAGTTCAGGGATTGCACATTGCCCAACTAATACTTCACCTGGCCCAGTTAACATAAAAAGCAAACCCAAATGCAAAAGAACCAGTTTTAAAATGTGACCCTTACTCTAAAATAAACTAGGGACGAAGAGCAACAAAAGGAGAAAAGGAAAAACAGTGACACAGTCTCATGTGCAGCCTGCTCTGCACGAGACAATACAATATAAATTACGTCAGTGCATAAATAACACATTTTTTTCTGTCGAACATATTAAATTATCGTCCCTCCAACTGACTGCTATGTTTGCTACACAACTTGATTAGTGTCCTCTTAATCAATACTAAAAAGCAATATACAATAAACATCAGATACATTTCAACAAACTTAATTAAAAGAGCTGACTTTAAAAAAAAACAGTCTGTACCTTGAATCTCTGCTGTAGGGCAATATAATCCCAGTGTGTGTGAATGGCAACTAAATCTTCTCAACAGACTCTTCACCTTCTAAAATCATCATTGTTCACATGCACTCACCAGCACAAAAGAGAGAAGAAGAGCACCTGCTGCTACTTCCTCTTTTATACCCTCCCTTTGAATCCCCTGTGTCCTAAAGCCTTCACCATTACATCTCCATCTATTTTCTAACCATGTTAATTACACCTTCGTCAGTGTCTTCCTCACTTTGTTGTTTGGAATGCTTTCCCTCCTCCAGCATTTCATAAAGGCTAATGCTAGCAACAGCAATCTCTTGTTACCACAAAGGCTTTATATTAGTTGTTTTTGGTACTACTGTTGACGGTGCAGCTGCTAATGTGCCGTTAAATTTGACAAATTTTGATGCATATTTTTCTATTTTCGTTTTCTCTCGTAGCATTTCAGATCCACCTTTTTTTTGTTTTGTTTTTCCTTGTCTATCTGTATCAGCCACTTCTTCAACACTAAACTCTGTTCTACAAGGTGCACAAGCACACAGGTAAGGTAGGGGAGAGGCCAGTTGGTTAAGAGATTTGATTGGGCAACCTACTGTCAGTAGTGTAAATGAACCAGCAGACTGCTGTCAGTGCTTGCGGGGGCTGCTAAGCAGCAGGCTTTCAAGCCATCCTGTAAACTGCATGATTATATCAACAAAGAGGGAAAAAAATTATATTGACCAATTGGCCCAGTGTGTTGGCCCACCAGGCAAATACCCGGTATGCCAGATTGCCAGTCCAGCCCTAGTTACAAACCAGTGGTAACAGCTGGTTGTGGAAGAAAAAAAAAGTGAAAATACACTTGAACAATCACAATGAAAAAAATGGTAAGAAAGCAGCTGCATTACCAAATATTTTAGAAAAATAAAATTGCCCACATACTCTGTGCTTTATTCCCAGTGAGTAAATCCACAAGCGGTTGCATGCAAAAGTAACTTTTACCACATTACTTTGGAGTTTAATGCACAAGAAGAAACACAAAAAACAACAAACCAAAAAAACAAAAGATCTTTCAGTGCCCCCTCCTGGCATATTTGGTTATATGCAGAGTTAGACAAAATCTGGCACAGACTTGTTTCCTGTCACAAACTGTGACAGAGGTTGTAGCTGAGAATAGTGTCCAGCTGCTGCAGCATCAGCATAGAGCAGCTGATTTACCGGCTGGCTGTTGCA
>VVHJ01005168.1:0-10422 GCA_015107715.1 Tylochromis polylepis
GTGTTTACAGCAGGGGTGCTCAATACGTCGATCGCGATCGACCAGTCGATCGCAAAGGTAGTATTGGTAGATCGCATGGCATTAAAAAAATAGATGCCAGCCTATCATCCATCCCGTCACTTGATTGATATACACTGTATATCAATCAAGTGACAGGGAAGCCAGTCAGATGACATCAGATTTTTTCTGACGCTTAGGTCGCTGCGCATGCGCAAACAGCGGCGCGAAGTGTAGTAAAACTGACAAGCTAGTCAGCGAGTTAACTCCAATTTTTAGCTCTCGGTTTTTTCTCTTAAACCTAGCAGCTACTGTCCGGACTATGCATCCCTGGCTGATTCAATTCAGTGCAAGTCATCAGAGTAAACTCCGGTAATGACAAAAAATTTACATAGTTAATTGTGTTGTGAAATATTGGATCATGCGGTTATGCATGTATATACATTGTAGATATAAAGAATCCTCAATATATTTATAAATAAGTATATGTTTTGGATTTTTGTAGTGGGTAGATCATTTTGACTTGGTCATTTTATAAGTAGCTCAATTGCGGAAAAAGTGTGAGCACCCCTGTCCTAAACTGTTCTCTGAGACCCAATAAGGGTTCATATTTCTACCACAGAAAGACAGGACTTTCCCCTAAACTTTGCTTCTTAATGCAAAACTAGAAGGATAAGTTTTTCTCTAGAGTGAACTTCTTGGTTGTCACAGCAAGACGACAGTCAGGAAAGTGAGGCTGCAAGTCGGCATTTTTTGCTCTTTAAAAAAAAACAAGCTAAGAAGGTTGGAAGCCACAGGAATGGTGCAAAGAGGATGTTGCCTGCCGTCATCCTGCAATTGTCACTTGATTGTGCAGCTGCGCTGAGCAGGCAGGTACATCTACCCGTGGGATGCAGGAGGATGTAGAAGTTATCATTCAGGCAATTTCTCTATGAAAACTGATCACTGAAAAAGCAAAGTGAACAAATAGTGGCTTGGGGATGATCTTATTTCATCTTTTTTATAGGTGCTCTACCTTTTTTTTTGTTTCTTGTTTTGTTTTGCGAGAGATTATGACACTTCAAAGGTTATGCTGGTATTTTGTCCCCATGCCAATCCACATGCAGCATATATCAAGATTGCCATAAGATAAAAGTTACACTAAACTCTGTAGGTTACCAAGAGCCAAATGCTGATTCATACAGATGTATACACTTTTTTAAAATCCTATCAGGACACCCCTGCCTCATAGCAGTCACTTAATTACATTTTGAAATCTAATCTAGCATAGCCTTCCTTACACTAGTATGAGACTCAAGGTGGCGCTGTAGTGAAAACTGTCAATTTGGCATTTAGTAGTATTAATAAAAGTCAAACTTTTATACAGCTCCTTAGCCACAAACCTTTTTTTAAGTTTATGAAGATATTCTTTTCAGTTTGATGAATGAATGTATAATTTTATTAAGTAATGCTGTAAATGACTTGACTAAAGGGAATCCAGTCATTCCTATGAGGACTCAGTAAAATCTAGCTACTGCCTCTATATTAATTTCAGGGGCTCACTTTCTGTCTTTAAGGTTAAAAAAAAATGTCAGTATTGTCAGTGAGGTGAATGATGGTCCAGATGATTTGAGGAGCTTGATAAAGATGCATTATGCCAATCAGACATTTGAGTCAGAAAGGTGAGTCAAGATTTAATATGTTGGACTCAAGAGTAGTAGTAGTAGTAGTAGTAGTAAAGAAGGAGGACCACTGTAGCTGAGATTACTTGAAAGAATAGAGTGATGGTACAATGAACAGGGCAAAATTGTTCATCTTAATGTTCTGTGACATCTCAAGAATCATTTCCCTTTCCCCTGACCTCAATAAGAACTTTAATAGTCCTTAACATATAGTGTCAAAATGATATAAAAGGGCAATTATGAGTCAAAAGCTTACAACTAATCACTAGGAGAAATTTGAGCCTTTTTTCACTGTCAAGCAAGCTTTTGGAGCCCGTTCTTTTTCTTTTTTTTCTTTCTTTTATATGGTCTTATGACAGCACTGTCAATTAACTATTATAATTCCATCAAAATAATTTAAATGTCAAAATCTGAATACAGAGCTGGCAGTACTTTTTATACATTGATGTAAGATGGTGATGGATAATATTCAACTGCAACTTCCAACAGTTAAGCTTTGTTGTATTCTTATATATAGTTTCTGACATGCAAGTTTAGTGAACTTAAATCTTGAACCGAAAAAAGAAAGAAAGAAAAGCTGCTAAAGGGTCAGCAATATGATTCATTCAGTAAAATCCCTTTGATGGCTTCCTGATGTCTGCACTGCACAGACTGAGTCAGACTGTGGTTTGGTGTGTTGGCAGACTACAGTTCATGCTACCATTAGGAATATATTTACGTAAATCTGGAAAAAGTCTGGCTACAATACGCATCTGCTTTTTTATTCAATGAATATTTGTTCTCATTGTTGAGTCTCGCTGCTGTGAAGAATTTGGTGTTTTTAAGGTTAGGGAAATTTCTCATTGTGATACAAATGTTCTGCCTGTGAACGTCTGGAGTGGAGAGCAGAGCTGTTGTGGAAAATGCGATGAAACAGCACTCCGGCCCACATCCTCTCTGCTGAAACCATAAATGGAAACTCATGGAAAAAGCTTTGGCTAAGCCATGAGGTGGAGCTACATGATGAAATGATTCATAGCACTAAAACAAAACATTTGATCCATCAGCTGTTTTCCTATTTTGAAATGTGTTTGCACATCCAAAACATAACGCAAAGTTTCCAGAACTTGTAGATTTGTATGATCCACCAGAAACTTTCATCACTTGTGGTGAGCGGTAGGGCGTTGCCCAGCTTACAGTCATACCTGGATGTTTAGGGTTTTCATTAGAGCAGTGAATCACACTCAGTGAGTGCTATAAATCCTGGATAATCCTCATTCATGAGGTATAAAAGAAAAAAACAAAGCCCTGAGCTATTTTCCTGTATTTTCAAAGACGTTGCATCAAGGGAGGACTACTCGGGTGTGGCAAAAACAACGATCATGATTATTTTGGTCAGTCATTATCTTGATTATTTAAATACAACAACATTAACTTTAAAAGGTGTCTTTTTACAAGTGATTTATTTGATCTTTAAAAACTTTGGAGTGAACTTTAAATGAAAAAAGTGATGGATAGTGTGGGAAACAGAGTCATTTGGCCCCTGCCAGCCCACGGTCTCTACTGGGATGTCAGCGGGTGCAGAAAGGGGCAACAAAAGGCAGATTCGCATTGCTCAGGAGAGCTACACGATAGCCAGAGAGAAAGAGATGGAGAGCTGAGGTCAACACCTGATGCCGTGGTCGTACGCTTCCAAAACCAGACCAAACGAGAGACCATGGGAGACGAAAGCAGCTGCAGGCAACCGTTAAGGATCCTTCCACAGTTTCACCTACAGAAGCCTTTTACAACTTTTGCTCCTTCTACCTAGATGTTTTTAACTCGAAGCAATGGCAGTTATCTACAGAATGTACAGTTGTGGGCATACATGGGCATTCATTCATGGGCATACATTTTTTTTTTACAGTAATTAAAGATGCATGCCGTGCAATCATTTCATTCTGGGAAAAGAATTGGTGCAACAAAATCATTAAAACCCCTAAATTACCCTGACATTCATGCCCATGATAAGCACATGTAAACGTCTGACCACAACTATATATGTTTTCCCCATTTGTCCAATTAAGTTAGTTTTAAAATAATTGTACTGTTTTTTGTTGTTCTTATTAACATTGTTAACATATGTCAGAATTACTTAAAGCATGTAATATTATAATCCACAAAATACCAGTTTTCTTTCTGTTTTAAAAGCCAAAATATTGTTCGTTTATCTCAAAAAAACATTAGAGATTGTGTGTTAGATTCCAGGTAATTTTACTCCCCCCCCCATGTGTGTATAATAGTTGCAAAATGTAACTGATGTAGGAAATAATTAATGAACACAAAGTGGTGCTTTCCAACATCTGTGTGTTTGTGTGTTTTTGTTTTGTTTTGTTTTTGTTACACTGTTGCTATAACCAGTAATTCATATTCAGTGGTTGTATCACAGTGACTTTCTTTCTTTGGAAAAAAACAGTAGTCTTCAGTTTTATCCAAGATGCAAAATCAGGGTTTTGTCTCAGCAAATACAGATACAAATAATGACCTTTACCAATCTAGCTGAGATAAGTATCTTATAAATATTTCATGCATGGGAGAGTGGAGGTAGACAAGGAGGAGATAGTTTTGTCTGGCTATACTCACTCCTCACGAAGTGTTTCCCTCTGGGGAGTGGAGAGAATGATTTGGCTGTTTCCTGTCAACTTTGAAAGTCCCCATTTGTCATCACAGCTTTACTTGCTCTGGAAAAAAAAAAGAAGCTTTGAGCAGGCCAGAGAAAGGACTGTAGTAGTCACCTTCAGATGTAAGTTAGTATGTCAGTAAAGTTTGTAAATGCCAAAATTAATTTGAGACTTTCATATAGCATATATTGTCTTCTCATCTGAAATTCTCTCCACTTCGGAGAACAAGCTACAGAACGCCAAAACACATTAGTAGAAGGCAACCCGTCTGGTTTTAGTAACCCTCCAATCAACTTATCACCTTATGCTGCTATACTATTGTGTCCTTGTTATGAAAATCTTGGGCCTTCTCAGATGTCTGTGTTTTTCCTCTGCAGCGCTGTGTCTGAAGAAGTTGACCTGCAGTTTGAATCCATCCTGAAAGACCATGCTGTCCCTCCTGCTGTCCGCAGTGCTGGCTGTCCAAGCGATGGGTGGGTGTTGCTGCTCCCTCTGCCCTACTATTAGATTCGAGTCACTGCAGTGGGAAATGCCACTGCTTGTTAAACAATACACCCTGCAGGGCCTATTAGTCTTTTGCCTTCAAAAGCTTCACTGGGAAAAACAACCTTTCAAATGAGGCTACTCCCGAAAAATAATGTGCCAATAGTTTGAAAGTTATAAACTGTCCCTGTTTAAACCCACATCAACTGAAATGAGTTGTCAGAGAGCAAGTTCTTATTTAAACAGATGTCTGGCTGAATGAGAAAAGGAACATTTTTTTTTACAGTAATTCTTTTGAGTTTAGTTTTTAAAGGGTTACAACTTCATCATATGAGGGTGTTTTGTATTTTCTTTATAATTCAGCTTGTAAAACAGAACAGCTTTGACCTTTTCCACACATGTGAGGAGTGGCAAGAGCTTTGGGCATAGGTAAGGCATGCTGTGAAAAATGCTAGAAGTTGCGTTTTCCTGCCTTGACTCAAGAAGGGTGATGAGGAAGTCATCGTATTATATTTATATCACTGGGAAGCAGGGTTTTGGTGGTTGATGTTGCAACTGAGGATGCATGACTTGCATACTCAAAAGTTTCACTTCAGTAGAAATGATGCTCAAAGAAAACTTGTCATCATAAAAAAGAAACAAATAGCCTTGGCTGACATGATGGCATCTCACGACACAGTAAATAAAAGAAGGGAACGGCATATGCCAAAAGAAGTATCAGCAGTGCATATATTTCAACATCAGCCCTTTCTCAGTTGGTGTGTGGCTGACGCCATGTAAATTAAAATCTCATATTGAGTACTGTTCTTTTATATTAATATATAGCCTGAAGAAGAAGGACAAAATCAGATCTCAAAGATTTCCATTTGCAAATCCTCAAAGTTCACAAAAAACTTTTTCCGTCCAAAATGCCATAATTTAAAGAGCTTTTTTTTTTGCCTTTTCTGCTCTCCGGTTGAGCTGACACAACCTCCTATCGGCCATCAGTGGCACATTTCAATCTTGACTCAGTGGACCTAAGTGTCTTCAGTGGTTCATTAGGGACCTATTCTCTCCCAGCACAAATGGGCCTGCGGCCTGCTCATTACTGGCTGTGTGGCATCCACTGCCTAACTCGCTTCCCTCAGTGGGAGGGAAGAGGAGGAGGAGGTGTTGGGGACTGATGGAGCTCTTTAACTCACGGGTAATGGGCTATATTGTAGCTCACACAATGATTCACTTTCTGCTAACTGGAGCACTAAGTGAATTAGTTGGAGTCTAGTTTGATACTATAGTCTGCCTATGTAACACCATATGATATTACAAAACTCAAATTTTGTGGACATTATTTAAACTATTATTATTACCACTTCCCGCAGCTTTAGAGAACTTCTTCTGGCACACACAGAAACCTACAAACTTGTGCATTTAACTGAGCATCTATGTACTTATATGTGCGGATGGCTGTGCTGATATGATCCAGGGTCTCCGAGGTCTCTAACTCCCTCGCTGGGATTACTTGCTGTAATCTTTGTTGTACTGAGCCATGTCACTTCTTGATAATTCCTGCAAGTTCCCATATCAGCTTTTGCCAAAACACTTTGTGAGAATGGTATGTTATGGGGTAAAAAAAAAGAAAAAGAAATGAGGCACATGACAGTACTGTCATCCCAGCATAGTAACATTGTCTCTGTAGCTCCCAGCTGTATCCTGACTCAGGAGTCAGGTGATGGATTATTCTCAGTAAAATCTCTCCCTGATGTTACTCATACAGCACTGCACAGCTGTTGCCTCCAGAGCTAGGAAGAGCCTTGTCTGTAGGTGGATGTTGTTTTTTGTGTTACAAAACACTATTTAGGAAGCAGGAGAGAGAAAAGATTGCCACCCGGCTCCACAGTGGCTTTCACCCCTGACCTTACGTGTTACTTAGCCCAGCTTTATTATTTTTTTATCATGCTCATTATAATGTATTGTGGTTACAGGTGTCTGCAAAATGCAAAAACAAAATTGCCAATCCATGTACAGTAATGCCTGAGCCACAACAGTTAGCTGAATACAGTAACATTCTTGGCTTGCAGCACACAGCAGTGTCAGCCAGTTGCGGAGCTAACAGGAGGCTGTCTAGCTAATTGCTTGTTGTTGTCATACTCTGTGTTCAGTTAGCACAGCCACTAGGCTGCCAGAGCTTGCTGTGGGCAGCTCTTAGAAACCAAACAATGAAAGAGAATCGTAGCCATGCAAATGCAGAATTGAAAACCAGACACGATTTTTACTCTCAGTGATGGGAGCTGTAAGGTAATTCAAATTAACTAGCATAATTGGATAGATTGCATCTAGTAAAGTAGTCACCAGGCACAGATTATGGCAGGGCCCCAGAGCGTGAAAATAGCCCGCTCATGCCTTCATCTCTAGTGTACTTTTTAAAGGTCTGCTAACTATGAATACCCTCTTCCTTCCCTCCTTTTCTCTTCACAGCAATTGATTCTGCAGAGAGGGGACACTTTAGCCTGTGCACAAATTCAATTTAGGGTTATTACCCTGTATCAGTGATGTTTTTGCTAATTTGATTGTGTCCAGTAAAGTATCCTTTTAAAAACAATCGAGGACAGGCTCAACAAAGATTGGTTTCGCTGCAGTGCATACATAATGACGAGTCTCTGTTGGCTTGCCTCTGTCTCACTGTTTCCCAGCTCTTCTTTTCTTACAGTGCACTTATTGAAACAGAGTGCATTACCCAACAAGCACCTCATGATTATTTCAACAAGTCTAAAAAATGCTGGCTTGTGGATCGTTAAAAAATTGATACAGGTAATATGCCGAGATTGCAGTTCTGGAGGGGAAGAGAGGCCTGAAGCCATACGTGGGCCTGCTGTGTGTCTAGTAGGCTTTGATGAATGTGTTGAATGGATGCTGATCTGTGCTTGGAAAGTGTCACAGCTACTACTGGCTTGCTGCGAAACCATCCCAGCAGCTGACAGAGGGAGACCCCGACTTGCTGGGTGTTGCGTCTAACACATGGCGGTGGTGACATCAGGTGCTGTGGGGATAAAACTCTGCCTCTCTGTCTTTTGTCATGATGTGTCGGGTTGTTTCATGTTCAACTCAACAACAAACACACTAACTGAATTTGCATGCATGATCTGCATTTTGTTAAGTTTAATTTTTGGTCTTAAAAAAACCCAGCCACAATTGTCAGATATGTACAAGAAACCTCTTCAGTACCCTTTCTTTGATAGATGTTGCACATTATAAATACTACAGCAAACACTCAAAATCTACTTCATAGTACATTTTGAGGTCTCACTGCAATTATTGTTTTGTTGTAGGAGCCACTTTTGAGTTTCAGTTTCTTGGCTAACTGCGTGACATTTGAATCCCTTTCTCTATCTTGGCAGTATTTCAGATGCCGCATAGTCACAAATATTTGAAATTATAACCTTCCTCTGCATTGGATTAATTTTCAGCTTCTTCATTCACTGTTGGCGTTGCTAAAACATTTGAAGAGTCTGAGAAATTATCAGCTCTAGATTTGTCATCAAATAACAGTTCTTACTAACAATTTGTGACCTAATGGAGCATTAACAAGCAAATTAATTAATTTCTCAACTTTTGTAATTGGAAACAAACTTAAGCACTTATTTTTGTTAGGCTTTAAATATTAGAAATCATGTTCACTTTACTAATATCTGACCTCATGACCCTACTGCTACCTTGAGGCGCTCCCATGTACACCATCTTTTCAATTTATTTTCAGTCTCCTGTTCATCAAAGGCTCTCTGTCCCTCCAGCTTGTAAGCCAGAGGCTTGCCTTTATCTGCCCACTGTTCTTTAGCCAACACCATCTGACTGCCGAAGTCTGTTAACGAGTTATTGACGGAATATGAGATGACATACTTCTATGAAGAAAGCAAGGCAGCAAAACACAGGTAGAGAGTAAGAGATGGGGGAGAAAAGGGAAAATAGAGCAATGATAAGTCCTGTTGTGATTTATGACATTTTTGAGAATAAGCTCTCGGTTCTCTGTGATTCCTATCCATATCATTCTTACTATGCACATGCTCCCATCACTCAGTTAATGTTTTCCAAATGCATTTTTTTTTTTCAAATAGGAGTGTTATGGACATGCACATCTGCTCTGACACCATGAAATCAAAAGCTAGTGTTCCCCTCAGACTTATACAGGGATTGGTAATATCATAAGAGTAATCGGTATGAAAGGGCTCGCAGATCCTTTGAGCAAAATCCTTTGATGTTCAGGTAGAGCGTAATGTGTAGAATAGAAATGTGCTGAGCTGCAGTTACATTCATCAGCAGAGGGGGGCACTGTTGTAAAAGCATTTTTCTCCTGCGTCTCTCCCTGCCCAACCAAAACCCACTGTCGGTGCAGTCTGTTAGTATTGCACCTTACGTACCAGTTTGCTTTGCTGTGTCAATATTGCCCCAGCAATTTCCCCTCCAGTGCTTGTGCTTGATGTTCCTTATGTATTAAATCATATTAGGACTTGTTGTATCATGTTTCAGCAGGGCTGTACCTTTTGAACATGCACTTACTGTGTTAAACACTCATTGTGCAAATAGCTTCATTCCCTATCTGTTATTGAATTGATGCCATTATTAGCTTTATGAAGTGGGACAGAATGGAAGGAAATTAACTCTAATTGGAGTGAAGACACATTTTTTTGTAGTGCTAAAAAAATTATTATTGAACTGAGTGTTCAAATATTTTTTTTGTAGTGGACATTGATGATAAAGACTGGAGGTATCTTTGTAGATGACTGCAGAAATTCCTGATTTGAATAATGACGTGTACATGCATGTGGTGTGTGTGTGTGTGTGTGTCAAGGACAGTGCAAGGGGCCCAGGTAGTGATGTAGCACTGTGTATACATGTGTGTATGTGTTTGTGTCTGTGTCTGTGGCTGATGGAACCTCTCTGCTCCAGAGCAACTTTGTAACAGTGTCTCCATTGTAGTGTCAGGGTACCTCGTGTCCAAATCCTCTGACAGTGTGATGCTGTGGAGCTGTCAGCTGTCATACAGGTGTGGAATATCAATGTGCTGTCTGGCCTTTTGGTGTCTGTTTCTGCATGAAGTTGTGTGTCTATCTGTATATGTGTATATGTCAGTAGGGTTGTGTTTATAGACCTGGATTTTGTTTAAAATTGCATTCATACAGATAACACTGAAGCGTTTCATCAATACTAACACTTTATGCAGCCTTTCCCTTTTCCAACAAAGCATAGTGAGACTTAAGGTAGTGATCTACTGCAATATACACATTTGTACAGTCGTGGCCAAAAGTTTTGAGAATCACATAAATATTGGAAATTGGAAAAGTTGCTGCTTAAGTTTTTATAATAGCAATTTGCATACACTCCAGAATGTTATGAAGAGTGATCAGATGAATTGCATAGTCCTTCTTTGCCATGAAAATTAATCCCAAAAAAACCTTTCCACTGCATTTCATTGCTGTCATTAAAGGACCTGCTGAGACCATTTCAGTAATCGTCTTGTTAACTCAGGTGAGAATGTTGACGAGCACAAGGCTGGAGATCATTATGTCAGGCTGATTGGGTTAGAATGGCAGACCTGACATGTTAAAAGGAGGGTGATGCTTGAAATCATTGTTCTTCCATTGTTAACCATGGTGACCTGCAAAGAAACG
>VVHJ01005170.1:2611-14202 GCA_015107715.1 Tylochromis polylepis
AGTTTTTATGGGGGGGGGGGGGGGGGGGGGTTGTTAATGATTACTATGTATATATTCTGGGTTTGTATGCCTTACTGAACAGTAATATTTGGAAGTATCTTAGAGATCATTTATGATTACCGGGTACCTATTTTATTACGATTGAAGTGAAAAGATGACTTCTGCATTTCACTGCAGTTTTTAGTCTCTGAAAACTGTCCAAACCAGTAAACTTCATTACTGAATGTTCATTTATGGCCTCGTGGGTCCACCTGCCAATGACAGACAAAATTCATCCACCCTAGATGTCGCTCACATGTACTTCTGTGAGAACACAAGCCGACAACTTTGAAGTTGTTAAAATGATGAAAGTCTTCTCTCCGGCAATCATCTTCATCCAGCTCTACAGCTCCTCAAGGTGCAGCCTTAACTCTTTTTTTTCCAGCTCTGTGCCAGGAAATAAATCCCATCCCAGGAAAAACCACAAATATAGCAATATAAAAAACAAGGCGTGAGTCACAGTGCATATATAGTACACAGCCCCATTCCTCAAACACTTGTGATGCTGTGTGAAATAACAAAAATAAGATCATTTAAAACTTGTGTTCTAATTGAAAAGACTATAAAGAACACATAACACGTTGTTGCTTTTCAAAAAATGTATATTCATTTTATGCTTGATGACAGCAACACATTTTTTAAAAAAAAGTCACTTTAGGGCATGTTTACCACTGCGTTGCATCACCTCTTCTTTCAACAACACTCTCTAAGTGTTTTCAAACTGAGGAGACCAATCGCTGTAGTTTTGAAAGTGAAATGTTTTTCCCAGCCATCGGATGGTGGCTTTTGAACTGCGCTGATAATAAGCAGGCTCCCTTTGCTCTTTTTACCAGCAGGACACATCGTCCATGGTTTCCAAAAAGAATTTTTACATTTTGATTGGTCAGACCAAGAGAGCGCAGGAGGTTACCTTGTATTTGTGGATGCAACAAAGAACTGTGTTCACTGACAATGGTTTTTGAACTGTTCCTGAACCCTGCAGTGATTTTCACATCAGAATTGTGTTTGTTTCTACTGCAGTTCCGCCTGACAGATATGTGGATTTGGCCATTGGCCCTTACATACAAAGATTTTTACAGATTCTTTAAATCTTACATAACCCTCTGATTTATTTATGTATTTATGGTAGTGTAGTGTAGATGATGAAATCACCAACAAGTTTGCAATTTGAGAATAAGATTTTTTTTTTTTAATTCTTGAAAGCCCCTAAACACATTGTTTTTATAGACATTTTTTTTAATACCAAATCAACCTATATATTCCAGGTTTAGGTGTGGGGGCTTCACATTACATTTGTGCTCTTCTGTTACCACCGTTTCAGTTTTGTAAAACATGTTAATTAGCAATTCATTTGATTCAAGCAATTAGCTTATATTAAATTGTTTTTTAATATGCTCAATTTTAAAATTTGATAATAAATTTTGATTACAAATGTGCTAAAATGGAACTGTAGAAGTACCCTGGTACCACTACCCACATTTTAAAAACTTGGGTACCAGCACTAGCATATTTTGCAATTTGGTAGTATTACCGCAAGGTGTACTAAAGTTTTTGCTTTGTTTGTTTTTGTGTTTGCCACAGTGGCTGGATCTGTGTATTTGTTTTGGCAGATTTTTAACTGATGCAACCCTCCCAGAGGATCACATCTCCTTCCAGTTTTAAACTGTAGATCTTTGGTGTATAGGGCAAATAGGTTAACTACTACACTATGGAACCACTCTCTACAAAGAAACAATGAAATATACTGTCTGGAGAAACAGTTGTAGGAGTTCAGTTGCCTCCCAGACAAGAATCAATGAGAAGCTCAGCAAAGCACAGAAAATTTTAAGGAAAACTTAGCAGAAACACAAAGTTCAGTGCAACTTTTTAGTGTTATTTTATTATGAAAAATGGTTTGTTATAAACTTAGTAATAGATTTTAAATATTTAAAATGTAGCATTTAACTAAAGCAGACACATATGATGAAGTGCTGTAATGTGAAATATATCCCTTTATGTAGCCGTATTTTCACATTAAAATTGAGTTTGAGAAACATCTGCTGGGTTTAAAAATAAATCTTCTCTGAGTTTGGTCAAGATTTCTGATCAACAAACTGAACACACCTTGCAATAACAAAGCAGTTATCTAGCAGTTTAGAAAAGTACAGAATACGTTTTTTTTTATTGGAGCTTGAATTAATCCATTTTCTTCCACTTATTTGGGGCCGGGTCGCGGGGGCAGCAGCCTAAGCAGAGAATCCCAGACCTCCGCCTCCCCAGCCACCTCCTCCAGCTTGTCCAGGGGAACACCAAGGCGTTCCCAGGCCAGTCAAGAGATAAAATCTCTCCAGCATGTTCTGGGTCTGTCCCAGGGCCTCCTCCTGGTGGAAGATGCCAGGAACACTTCATACACCCATACTCCCGAAGCACCTCCCATAGAACAAGATAGCCCTATAACATCCAGAGCCTTCAGGAACTCAGGGTGAAAGAATTTCTTTGAGACAGTCCGAAAGTGTTTTTTCCATGGCCTCTCTAAACTCCTCCCACGCCTGGGTTTTTGCTTCAGCCACTACCTATGGGCTGCCTCCAAAGTCCCACAGGCTAACCAAGCCTGATAGGACTCCTTCTTCAGCCTGATCACGCCCCTCCAGGTCTCACTGTTTTTGCCCACATGAGCACTTAAGTCTCCTAGTAGGATGACCCCAGGTGGAACACCCTCAAGCATCCCACCTAGGGACTCCAAGAAGGCTGGGTACTCTAAACTGTCATTTGATGCATTAGTGCAGATGACAGTCAGGACTGGTTCCCTGACCTGTAGGTGCAGAGAACAAACCCCCTTCGTTCACTGGAAAGAACCTGGTATCTTGTGATGAGTTCGACTATATCTAGCTGGTACCTCTCAACCTCACGCACTAGCTCAGGCCCCATTAAGGCAGAGCAACCAGGCACTCACCCTCGGGCACTCTCCCCGGGCCTGGCTCCAGGGCAGGGCCCTGGTAACCCTATCCCTGGGAGGGTGAACTGTTCCATAGATTTTTTACTCAGAGGTTTTTTAATTGCTCTTTGTCTGGTCCCTCACCCAGGACCAATCTGCCATTGGAGAACCTACTAAAGCCCCCCCGACAACATAGCCCCTGGGACACAGAAACCCTTCCACCACGATAAACAAGCGATTCACGGCGGGGTACTACTACTGCTACTACTACTACTACTACTACTAATAATAATAATAATAATAATATTTGGCCCACCAAGTATCTGGTGTATCTGGTGGTGCATGCCCGATTTGTCCATTTTCATTACCAACACTGTATTGCCCAATCAATTTTTTTTAAAAATTTGAGCAATCATGATGCTCCACCTGACCAAAAATGCCAGGCCCTATTTTTAGTCCCAGTCCAGCCCTGCACCCAGTTATCAAACCCATTGCATAGATCTAAATAAATGCAATTAAGACTTTGACATAAAAATGTGTATTATGATAAACTTAAAAATATCAAGACAAAATTTTGCCCTTAGTTTCACTATAGCCCATGATACTTTTCCCTTTTAGTTAAAGACCATTTCAACCAAGTAAAACAAGATATATAACATTTTTTGGACCTTTTTAAGCTGGTGCACATCCTTCAAAATACAGGCATAGCCACTTAAAATGAACAAAGGTCTAATCAGCTAGACCAAATTAAAATTGTGTGTATATAAAAACTACTAAACTAATTCTTACAGTTGATTTAAACACAGGAAATCCATAAAATGTAAAAGGTAAGATGTGTTTTTGTTAAATGTTTAAAAAATAGTAAATGAGTTTGAAAAATAGGTACAGCTCTCAACTTTGTGATGGTTACTCAAAATTGTTCAAGTGACACATTGTATTTTTGTTAGAGTTAAGTCAATAAAAATGATGCATTTAATTTTAATCATAAACGAACGTCCTAATTTTTAATCATAAATGTTTACTGTGACAGTAAATCCAACTGAATAGTAAATCCAAGCCTCATTTTACTTAGTTAAACCCAGAGCAACTGAAGAGTTAATGCAATGGACTGTGCCATTCAATTTTAATATATATTTATGAGGATGTGTGGAGTGTAAAGGTTAAGATCTAAACACAGGAGGCTTAAGATAAATGACTTTAACAAAAACAAGCCTTAAATGTTGTAATAAGTCCATAAACAAAGTCCAGTATTGCCAACAAATATCCAAAACGCAAATAGTGAGGAAGAACTTAAGCTAACTCAGTTTTTAGGGTCACCAAGGTGGATCTCTTTGTATCTGGCTAAATCCATGATTCGCTGATTTCATACCTTGCCCAACTGTAGGTACAGAAATGCAAACTATGCTTCACATTGTCACTGAAATATGCATGTGTGTTCATTCAGTGATGCAGAAAATGTATAAATGTTTTTATACTTCTAAGTGCTAAGTCTCTTTTGTACCTCTTTTCAGTCAGATTCATTTCACTTTGATCTCCTATCAAACTAATATTTTTCACGCCTCTTTTATTAGGCTATATGACACTAACCTATAATGTTTAAATATGTACAGTTTAAAATTTTAAGTTTTAATTTGAAAGCTGTGACCTTAGAAATAAACAGCAGCACATACAGTGCACTCAGCATTAAAATAATTAACTCAAATATAAATATTTATTTTATGAAATAAATCCCAAGATTAACCATTTTCTGCTGCATTAATTTCATATTATTTGCAACACTGTTGCATTTTATTGTTTTTCTATGTTCTTTATAACTTTTGAATCACCTATTTCATCATCATTGGACAGCACTCATGGGGATCATTTTGGGAGGAAGAAAAGTCACATGATGCATGAAACGCTCCTTTTTATGTGAGCATGCACTGATCCTGAAGTAGAAAGCCTGGCTTAATAGAGAAAGCTGAGAACCACCATTATCATATCTGTTATCTCAGACTGTGGGTTTAGGTTTTGTCAAGCCAGCTAGCACAAGCCTGCCTCTGTGCTTCATTTGTAATATATTTCTTTCTTATTGTTCAGTTTTGGTTTGTAATGAGCTTGAAGGAACACATTTTATTTTTGCTTTGTAGACTGTTTTAAATAGAGTATAGATTCTGTACTGAAGAAATAATTTTTATAAATGTGGCAGTTAGAGGAGCATAAACTGTGCATCAGAGAAATTTGTGTGTATTCAGTTGGTGATACAGAAAGTGCATGTTTTTATGTGTGATCCTAATCTGCTTCCAAGTCAAATTTGGAATTGTAGTTGAATACAGATCAAAAAGTTGACCAGTTGGTTTGTTGGATATTTAAGACCAAAAATATTCAATTAGTAAAATTAATTTAACTTTGATATGGAACAAATACAAAGAGAATTTGAAATCTCAAGGCTACGAGAGAGTCAGATCTAAATGCACTGAATATCTTTTTTATGTTTAAATGATTCAGGTTTAAAGTGTCAGAGCTGTGATATGCAGCTGTAACGTGATAAATTGCAGCACCAGGTTGTAAAACATATTTATTAACTTGTTTTTTTACACAATTAATTTCAGTTTTCTGCAATCTGCTATTTTTTCTGAGTGCAAAATTTCACCATTATATTCATGTTCTTTTTAGATCTCTATCACAAGTTCCTCTAATATCTGTGACTACAGTAGGCATGACCCTTTTATGTGGACAGAGCCTGATACAGAAAACTTGGGTTAACAAGGAAAGTTGAAAACCAGAGTTGTGAAACCTATTACCTCTGACTTGGGTTTTTAGGGTTTGGCAGTCCATCTAAGAAAGCTAGATCGTAGCTTTATAGTACACCCCTCTGGGCCCCGCATGCAGAACAGAAAGACACTGTGACAAAGATTAAGGTGATGACAGGACTATTTATACACAGAGGCCTGATTAGAGAATGGCCAACAGGAGGTTACAAAGACGAAGGTTAAAGCAATCACACACAGGTGAAGAAAGTCAAGACAACCAGGGGAAGACAGGAAGCAAATCTAATTTAGGACAAAATGTTAAAGTGAAAACAAAAACTACAGGAAAGATAAACACTACAACACCAAGACCAGGAGACCCACATTTTCATGAAGACAGAGACAAAGGAGCGCTGGCAGACAAAAGTAGAACTGAAGGATGAGACAGGGGAAGGAACAATTAGGAAAACACTGGAGGAGCTAAACACATGAGAAATGACAAACTCAAAGTAAAAACTGAAGCTAAATAAAGTGACAGATCTACACTAGAACAGTTATCATAAACAGGCACCTGCGAGACCATGAACACCAGACAGGAACCAGAAAAATAACACTAATGCTCAAGGGTAACAATGAAATCATGTGCTAAAACCCAGGATAACAAAACTAAAACTCAAACAAAGCCAAGAAGAATCCAAACCCCCAAAACAACAATGACAATACTTTATTTTTTTTTAGAATACAAATAAATTATTGAAAAAAAATGGAAATTTTCATCCACTTTTGTTCCATATTATTCTATTGCAATGCTGGAAAAAAAAAAATCTGGCTTCAGGTAGCACCGAGGCAGGTACTTATGTTTCATTAGACTCTGATTCACTTCTATCATAAGATCAAAGTATCCCACATATCCAGGTCAATTTCATGACAGATTCATCAGAGTCGGCATTTTTGATTGAATGTCCTAAAGCTTCTCAAACCTAATTCTGCACTCCAGCATAAAGTGAACATATCAGAGTGTCTCTCGCTCTCTCTTCACAGTCAAATCCCAGTTTACTGCAGGGTGGATATCATCATCAGTGCATCTGAAGCATAAACATGAAAGCTGATTTTCTTCCCATCCCTGATGGCCATTGAGTTCCTTTGTTTTCTGAGAGCACAATATATTTCAAAGGCCCTGTGAGGTTGAATACTATTTTGGTCGTAGTAAAAGATGGCTCCAGGTGAGGCCCAGACTCACAGAGAGCTGCTGTGATAGGCATACTGAGTGACAGAACACCAATAAAGCATGAAGAGACAGGGGGAGGGAGGGTGAGGGCAGGATGAAAAGAAAATTAATGAGAGGTTTAAAATTAAATAATGAACATGGGAGAAGAAAAGGCATGCAGCCAAAAATAACAATCCAACAATACATCTTGATTGTGAGCCTGTTAGGAATGTTAACATTGCAAGAATAAAGTGCACAAAACCCAGAACAGTCACAAGCAAGAAAAAAAAAAACAATCAGGAACTAATTTGTTGGCTTGGTAGAACAATGCATACTGAAGGGAGTTAAGAAATGTAGTAACAGTGAGGCAGGCAGTAATAGCGCATTCCTTAAAAAACCAGCATGATGTATTACTTTATTTAAGGAGGCACAAAAATAGGAGTTATCGCTAATAAGGATGTCATGATTGATTATTCGTCATGTGCCATTTAGCAGCTGACTCAGAGTTTATTAGGAAGGATTAATTAAGAAAGTACTTGGTGTGCCAATTCATGAAAATTGGGAATTAGAAATGTGTTGAGCTTCTAACAATCTCTTTTCAAGTAACTCATTGTTAAGTATATTACAGACTTCACACCTTGTTTTCTTTTTTTGTTTGTTTGTTTGCAGTTTTCAGTTTATTGTCTTGATGAAGTGTAAACCTTCCCTTTTTCCCCCCTTATTTAGTTCAGTCTCATTAATTTGGTTTTAGTGTTGAAGACTTTAAAAGCCTGCTGCATGTCTACCTAACCCTAAGCAACACAGGCAAACTTAGCTGCAAATTGGTAAACACAGAGCCAGATACACTCACCGACCACTTCACTTGGTGCACCTGTTCAACTGCTTGTTAACGCAAATATCTAATCAGCCAGTCACAAGGCATCAACCAATATTTAGGCATGTAGACATGGTCAAGACGAATTCAAGTTGCTGATGTACTGTGGTTTTCCCAACCATCTCTAAGCCTTACAGGTTCAATAAAGAGAAAATATTCTGTGATATAAGAGCTCAGAGGAGAATGACTACACTGCTTCAAGTTGACAGCACCTTAAGTGGAGATAACGTATCTGAATTTCAGGAACAGGACCCCACCTCATACGCTCCCCTTTCAGGAGATTTATGTGTCTGTCTATTTGTTCCTGCAATACAACCTGTGGTTATCAGTTTTGTGCACCACCTCTCCACCTCCCTCCCTTTCTAATTCATTCACTTGTCATTAGTACATGGGGATCCACCCGGCCCAGGTGCTGCTGCCAGTCCCTTCTGAGGCCTTCCCCAAACTGCAGCATCAATTCACAATTCTCCATCCGACATTGTTAAATCTAAATGAGGATGTGGTCTCAAATAACCATTTGTTACAGTTAAGGAATACAGAAGAGCATACCTGAAAGTCCAGCATGCCAAACCTTGAAACAGATGGCCTACAGCAGCAGAAGACCACATCTGGTGCCACTTCTGTCAGCTAAGAACTGAACTGAGGCTACAGTTAACACAGCATAACAGAAATGACCAGCTGTGTGATGCTATGTTGTTTCCAGGACCTTGTTCTATAGAATGAAAAATAAGGTATTTCTGAAAACAAAATTGGGTCCAACCTGGTACCAGTAAGGTGCAACTAGTAATGAAGTGGCCAGTGGGTGTATTTTTGATTACTTTATTTAAACAGAACACAGCTGAAATGAGACTTATTGCACCTGTACAGTCATCAGTTCAGCAAAAACACAACAAAATTAATTACAATGTTTTCATAGGTCAGCTGCATGTGCAAATTGGTGTGAATTTGCTAAAATGTTCATGATATTGACTTTTCAAGGTGATAAAATGTCAGTACTACAGCTTAGTGAATAGTCAGATGTTGTTTTAAGATAAAGTGAGACTTACATTAATATGAAAGTCAGACTCAAGCTGGTTCTGAAAATACAATATGTGCAGCACTGTGTTGTATGTCTAACAGGCTAATGCATTTTGTGTTAATTTGGAATTTCCTTTCCATCATTCAATTTGTCTATCCATCCATTATCTTTACCAGGTTATCTCTGTGGGGGTTAGAGTCATTACAGCCAGCACTGAGAGATTGCATTTCCCCTGGACACATTGTATGTTATCTATTACATGGCTGACACATATAGACAGAAAGCCCTTCACACTCTCAATCACACCTACAGGCAATTTTAGACTTGCCAATTAACATAACTGGCAAGTCTTTGAACTGTGGGAAGGAATTCCAGCACCTGAAAGAAATGAATGCTAATATTTAGGTTATACCATTTTTTTTTTCCTGAAAGTAGCATTTGATTTTGAAGAACCTTTTGCACTATATTGTCAACATGAATGTTAATAATGGAGTTTTCTCTTTTCAAATAGGCATCTTTGTGTCCACTTCCCATTCCTATCAGTTTATAAAGCTGGGTATACAATGTGAAATTTCTGGGTTATTTGAGATGAACAGTATAAAGGAATTCTTGTGATATCTTTGTTCTTGGCTTCAAAGCGATAGCCCTACATTTCAAAGTGAAAGGCGTTCAAAGTTGGCTGTTGTAAAAGACTTGTGCCCCAAAAAATCTAGGACAAAATTCTCACAGTGTGAGAAATTTAGGATGACCATCTGATAATGAAACCAGCCAATAAAAATGCATTATGACACGCTGATCAGTGCGACCCACAGCTGAGATTCATGCCACATAATGTGGCTTCAGTAACATAAGAATACTGAACTCACACAGTATCCCATTACCTTTATATGCCCTTTTATTTCATTTCCTGTTTTCAGCAGCAGTCTTAAGCTATTCCACACACCTGATCCCCACCACCTTGTATTCACACCTACTTGCCCCAACACACTAGTGCTCTATCTATTGTGCCTTCCTCTCTTGTCCAGCCCAGCTTCTGTTTTGGTTTATTGTAAAAAGTCATGTAGAGAGGAGGCAGGATATAATGTAATGTAATTTGCAAAATGTAAACTATAATTGGATGTATCTGCTTGTTTCTCAGATTATGTTTTAGACCTCCTGTTTTTGCATCATTTTATTGTAGTGAAAAGTACGATTAAGAAAGAAATGCATTTCTCTCACAGAAAGTGTTTATGCATTTGGCTCCATTAAGAATGAATGGGGGATATTGATTAAGGCTGGCCTCCACTAGTTTTTATGAAAAATTGAAACCTGCCAAGTGTTCCAGACACCTTGCTCAATTATGCAGAGCTTCACATCTTTAACATCAACCCACCAGAGCTCAAATTTGAGTTAAGTAAATCTGATATAATTATTTTCAAATTCACAGGGATGATTAGGATGTTCCTGAGGCGACCATAATGAAATTAGCTGTTTGATTAGTGATTTCATGCAGTGGTGTGTACATTCTGTTTCTGTTTCATTAAGAAAACCCTAATGAATGGCCTACTATGCCACTGCTATGTGGACTCATGCATGCCCTCCCCAGGTGTGCCCCATTTGAAAATGCAGATCAGTTTTTGACCTTCATGCCATAACAGAACCTCTGGAATAAGATGGCATCATTTTTTTAAAGACAGCATTGATGTCATTATTGCTGTCACTAAACCCCGATCACAGTGTCAGTCGATGCAGCGCCCCTGCAACCAAACAGCCCTGCAGGCCTGGAAATTAGATGCAGCATCCCAGTAGGGGGCAAGCCTGGTGATCCCCAGAGGCACATAGTCCCTTGCCTGATTGCTGAGCCGAAGCTATGATGGAGAGGGTAACTAAAAGAGAAGAGAGCATTAATAGTGCATGAGACATTGTGTGTGTGCTTGTGTGTTTGATGAGACTGGGATAAAAGGGTGGTAGAAAGGTGTAACACTGATCTGGATCTCTTGTGTAACGTGTTTGGTTTTCATATGTACAACTACAGAAAAATGTAAGGTAATACAAAAGGCTTTAGTTCCCAGCAAATTTTGAAGCACATCCACACAGCAGTCAGAGGAACATGCACAGATGTTCATCTGACATCTTATACAAGCCCCCTGCTTCCATGGAAACCACCAAACAAACAATGAAATACGCAGTAACAAACACAATGAGACATGAACACCTGATCACAGAGACCATTTATATAAAAATACAAATGATACACACAGCAGCAGGAGGCCACATCAACAGGCACACATACTTATATATATATATATAGCAGCAAGAATAAACAGTAACATTATGTATGTGTGCAGGCAACAGAAAAGCAGGCAGGCAGTTGCAGCAAACTGACTTTAATGGAAGATTACCCAAAAGGATGCAAGTAGGCAGGTGCAGGAAGAAGCAACTGCCAAGGTGGTGAGAACGAGCATGAGAACCAATCTGACAGGAAGAAAGTGTAACTGGCTGGGAAAATTGGAAACAGGTGTGTGAGTGGGTGTGACAGATCAACAGGTCGGGGGTTAGTGCGTGGCACGTGGATGTGAGAAGGAAAGAAAATCTGAGGACATCTGGTGGACTAATGGTAAATGGACTTGGACTGTAACTGCAGATGGGCCAAGAGACGAAATGAGAGGAACAAATACAACCAGGGGAAGAACCACGATAGCATAACCCTGTCGCTTGGAAATTACACTTCTGTACAACTAAAATTAATTTCTGGCCTTCTTAAGGAATGACATACCATGTTTATGAGTGTGTGTGTGTGTGTGTGGGGGGGGGGGGGAAAAAAAAGGTTT
>VVHJ01005170.1:14222-30014 GCA_015107715.1 Tylochromis polylepis
GGTAAGTACAGCTTTCCGAGGGGACACAGAGTCCCCTCTGTGTTTTAGGTTTAGCCAAGAACAAAAAAGCTAAAGCAACATTTCCTCGTAACAATTCTAAAAAATCCAGTGTTTTCTTCAAAATTCAAAATGCTAGCTATATATATATAATATATATAAATATATAAATATATAAATAATATATTTCCTTCTCTCTAATGTGTATTATATGGATTCTTGCTTCGGCAGCCTGTGGCCGTACCTTTACTATCTCTGTGCTGTCAGAATAAGAACAAAATAAGAGAAAATTGACTGGGAAGACTGCGGACAGTCTGATTGTACAAATAAATAAGAATGGGGGAGGAAGTAGGACACAAAGAAAGACAGAGGAGAAATATTAAGCTTAAAATGGATATGTATTCTTTCTCCCTGATGCATATGGGTTTTTTAAAATTCCTGATACACTTTTTTGATGGTTTGGGTGTAGCTCAGAGTGGACAACTGAGGATTATCAGAGCAGTGATGTAGAAACTCTACGTGAACTTTGCAAAGTCTGCCAGGCTGTGTCAATACAAGCCGGAGCTTAAGGAGAGCAAAGGAAGCACACATTGTTGTTCTGGATTTACCATGCAAAGGTTTTTAGTCATGCATGGATTAAGAACAACAAAGCCACTTTAACACCAGAGACCTCAGTTTAAAATGTTTTTATGGCTGGCAAGCTCAACTCCACTCTTAAAAAGGTGTGCAAAATGGGTGTCGGCACTGTTGTGTTGCCCTACGTTGATCAATAATAGAAACAATCTGGAGATGGATGGGTCCACCATTACAGGCAGAAAGACCTCCTGCTGCTTAATTTTCAGTGTTTGAAAGGAACAAATGAGAGTTGTAGTTACATATTCAGAGTTTCACACCAGTGACCTCCTGACTCACTAAAGGCTAATTATTTTTTCTGGTGAGTTTTTTTTTTCTTCCACAGATACATTTGGGAAGATAAGTAGATAAACTTATCATTCTCTTTAGCATTCAAGGTCTTACAGTTCAAACCCAGTTCACAGTAATTAACATGAACATGTTGAAAAGATCCCTGCACATAATGTGTATATCAAAGGGTGCAGCAGTGAAGCTGTTAATTTGTTGCTGTAAGGCAAATATGAGCTCACCACTAAGCTTAAGTGTGGAAGTAATTTCTTGTGTTTCTTATTATACATTTATTAGGCAAATTCATAACTAGAATGCAGCACTTATTTAAACAAATTGAACATTTTATTTATTTGGTTGGTTGTCTATCATTGTTGTTGTAGAATGCACAGACGCAAATGGTTTTTTTGTTGTTGCCATTTTATCTTTAACATTTTTAGCTTTTCCAAGCATATTTATTTCTTTGCATGCAGCTATGCTTTGGAAAAACACTGTGGACACTTCATCTTTCAAATGTTCTGAGTTGACCAGGCCATTTGTGTTTACTACAACCATTAATCAGCTCAAGATGACATGATGGACAACGAGCATAAAGGCTGCTTTTTACACAGAAAAAAAAGTCAATTTTAAGCAACATAGCAGCAAAGCTTTATGGCAATCTATTGTGTTCCTGTGTACGCAACATCCATAAGATGGATTTCTGTGCAGTTTTCCACAGACAGTGATTGTCCCATGTGGGCAAATCCTATATCATTTTAAGTGAGCCCATGACTTTCTCAAGTTGACATTGTGATCTGCGTCAGGTTATCCAGAGTTTAAGGTATAGATGTTTTACTATCAAAAGCAAAGCATACATATACATACTGCTCAAAAAAATTGAAGGAACGTGTTGAAAATGTATCAGCTGTCAGGGTGAAAAAAAATCATGCTGGATGTCTATACTGATATGGACTGGGTAAAAAACTTTAGAAACGAAAGGATGACACATTGTCTGATGGAAAGACACTCCGAAAATCAAAGTCAAATTTCATTGAATTGGTACTCAGTTCTTTTAATGCTCCGTATGTGTTTGTATGCATGCCTGACAATGTCATTGCATAATTTTAATAAGACAACGTAGGTGTCCTGGAGGATCTCCTCCCAGATCAAGACCAGGGCATCACTGAGCTCCTGGACAGTCTTAGATGCAACCAGACATTCTATTGGACGTAGGTCAGGTGAGAGTGGGGTCCAGTCTGTGATATCAGTACTTTCATCCTCCAGGAAATGTCTGCATACTCTCACCACATGAGGCCAGGCATTGTCATGCACCAGGAGGAAACCAGGACCCACTGCACTAGCGTAGGGTCTGACAGTAGGTCCAAGAACTTCATCCTGATACCTAATGGCAGTCAGCATGCCGTTGCCTAGCCTCTAGAGGTGTGTGTCCCTCAGTAGATATGACTCTGCAGACCATCAGTGACCTACCAGCAAACCATCCATGCTCAAAGATGTTACAGGCAGCATAATGTTCTCCATATCTTCTCCAGATCTGTCACATGTGCTCAGGGCGAACCTGCTCTCATCTTTGAAAAGCACAGAGCACCAGTGGTGGATTCTTGTATTTTATGGCAAATGCCAACTGGGCTCCATAGTACCATTCAGTAAGAACAGGGCCCACTAGAGGATGTCAGGCCCTCAGGCCACCTTCATGAAGTCTCTTTCTGATTGTTTGGTCAGACGTCCTTCACAACAGGACTCTCACAGTGCTCATTCTGTTACTCCTTGCACAAAGGAGCAAGTACCCGACCTCCTGATGGGTAAAGGACCTTCTTCAACCCTGACCAGCTCTCCTAGAGTAGCTGCCTGTCTCCTTGAATCTCCTCCATGTTCTTGAGACTATGCTGGGCGTCACAGCAAACCTTCTGGCAATGGCTCTGATTCTTAACTGACCAGATCCCAGATGCTATCCACGGAGTGTTCCTTTAATTTTTTTGGAGCAGTATATATTTATACAGTATCATCATGAAATAACTCTAGCTGCTTCATTTTCCCCTTAATATAAGACAGTATACTCTGAAGTTGTATTGTGATAGTTATTTGTCATTTTCCAGTGAAGTACAGTGCTGACCATAATGATCATCTCTAATTTTTGAGGAAAATATTGCTAAAATGGTTACTTGAGTGGCATTTTGGCCTCTTTGTCATGTTATTTCAGCCTTTCTGGATGCTTTTTGGGGGATTTTTTGTTTTTGTTTTATGCAGGGTAGTGAAGTACATTGTGAGTGTGTAGCCATGAAGGTGTGATTGATCTGCAGCAATATTCAGGTGGGTGGTATGTGTCAGAGTGGCATCCATATAAATGCTGGGTCCAAACATTTCTGAGCAAAATATTGCATTGTTATGGAAATTAGCGATCTTATTCACCTCACCTGTCAGCAGATTCAGTATGTATAGTGGGCGGATGCTATGTGACATGGCGCAGGGGTGAAACTGAGAACACAAACAGGGCTCTAACCAAAATATTGGCCCTATGAAGACTTTGGCATTTAACTTAACTCAGTTTATATTTGCATTAAAATAGCAAAAAAACACACATGTGCCAGTGCTTAATTTCATATTTATGCCTAACATAATCATGAGGATAATAATGTACGACAGTTAACAAACTGGAAATAACTTTCACAGATTTTTGTAGTACTAACAATTGTGCATTAGTTAAGCTACTTGCTGTGGAGGATGTACAGAAAGTACCAAAAATGTATGATCCTCTGTACTTATAGCATTCCTTCTGACTTTCTCGAAAAAAAAATCTTGTCTACAGTTACCTCACACAGACTTTCCATATTTCCAGGAATCACTTTCAACAACTTTGGAGAATTTCTTTGTGGGTAATGGCAGCGAGAGAAGTAGTGATACTGACAGGCATAGCAATAGCATAATGAGACAAAGATAGTGACAGCTTTTTTTCCTAAAAGAAAGGATATATGTTTTACTCAAGCACTGCATGTCTTTTCAATTGCATCATGGTCTATCAGAGGTGCTGCTGCAGCAGGAGGAATCTCTGCTTCTGTTATGGTATATACAGTCTGTGGATTTCATTTGCTAAATGCCAGTGCAAACCCTAGAAGCCTATTATTGTGTCATTGTTGTCAGTACAAAGGCTACAAAGAAAATGTGTTGCATTCCATTAAAACAGAGAAAGAACCCAGAAGTGTAACCACATAACCAACAGTTTCATTTCAGTAATTTCAAGACTTTCTATAAGTGCACATTTTGTGCCATTTGTTTTGGTATTTTCTTAAGATGAAGGCATGTGTACAGTGTACAATCTACATTAAGCAGTCTCTGTGTCATTTTGCATTAATAACTGTATTTAGAATTTCATAATTTTGTCTCTTTTGATGACTGTAAATTACAACAGAGATTAAAAATGCTGAATGTTTCATTTGTATCCCTGAGAAAAGTCAGTCATGTTTACAAATTTGACTTACAGCTGCACAGGGTCATAAAATAAACATGAGTCAGTCTTATTTATAATGAATCTGTGCTTTAATTTGGATAGTGAAGAAGCTTTCTGCAGCAAATACTGAATTTCAGATTTCCTCATAATGTGCTTCCTGACCAAGCAGGGAAGACTAGAAAATCAGTTACCTGAAGACACATAATGTACCAGTGCTGGACTGAGTGGTGTAACGTGCCCAAGGGGTTTTCATCGCTTCACTCTTTCCAGACTCTGCTGAACAGAGCTGTCTTTTACTTTATATAAAAGGCTTTGTGTTGACAGTTATGATAAGAACCTCAGTGAGTATGAGCTCATTTAAAAAATCACTGCACCTTCTCCCTGGATTCATTATTATACATCTGAAAAATAGATGAATTTTGATGATGAATGCAAATAGATGGAGGTTATAACACAATAAAACTTGGTTAGAAATACTCATATAGTGTAGAAATTCAAATATGTTCCAGCACTGCTACGCAGCTAGAAGTTGTAGCCAGTAAGGCGAGAAGCGAAAGGCAACTCTTGGGACATGCTGGCCCAAATGATTGCCTCGCACTAAACTGTTAACACCCTCACGGGGAATTAAATGCATGTGTGGAAGTGTCCTCTGCTAAAAGGAAACATGCAAAATCAAAAACAGGCTCTGAAAGTAAAAGTTTTACTGTTTAAACGCTATTAGCAGGTGTGTTGTGTTTAGTGTGTTAAGAAAATGATAAGCAGTCCAGCAGTGCATCAATTCAGTCAAAATGCAAAGCATGTTCCATTTAGCAACAGCGGAGGTAAAACAGTCCCAGATCAATGCTTTCCTTTGTTAAATGTGCAACCACAAACTTTTCCTTCCCCTCAAGGGTGAAACTGTTTTTATTTCATTTTTTAACCATGAAAAAGTTCTTTGCTTTTCCCCTGTCTTTCTTGTTTTTCTACCTTGGTAGCAGACTAGATTCATCTCAGAGTAAGACTCTTCTTCAACAACAGGGAATAGGGTTACCTATATTTTCAAAAGGAGGCTTACCTAGTTTTCACAATGTTTAAAAACTCCATTAAAAAAAAAAATCTACTCACAGGAAACAAAGTGTGGATTATGACAAAAAATGTAGTTGTAACCAGACAGCTATAATATATACGTGTTTTGCCATGAGCAGTGGCATGACACCTTGTGTATGTGTAAGACGCTGGTCACTGTGATGAGCACATTAGGAATTAGTACTCAACTCTAGCTTGTTGCTCAGGGTTTTCAAAGTCCAGCTGTTTTCGATTTCTTCTCACTGCTGTCATAATTGGCATTTCTTTTAGATGCAGCAGACACCTGCACAAATATCTCAAACTCATCCCACATGCAGACAGACTGCAACAGAATTTAAAGTAAGAAAATTATTTTAACAACAACCAACGGGCAGGGCAACTAGCCCCAAACAAATAAAATGTTACTATGTACCTGATGGATGTGTAAAACGCCAACTGTCAACTAACAGCCCCCCCCCCCCTTTTTTTTTTTTTTACAGACTATTTTATCCCCTATTTATCATTTTGTTTAGACAGAGGGCACTTAAAGCCAAAGTGTAATACACTATGTTTAAAAAAAACCTAAAAATGTATTTGTTCACACAAGAAACTGTTAATTATTATGATAAAGATATTTTTTTAGAGAGCAATCTCTCCCATTCTGGACTGTGATTTAGTGGAAGAGTTATTAAAATGGCATCAGTTATTTTATAGGATGAAACTGGTGTATGGAGCTTTGTGTTAGGCAGGTTTTTGAGTGTTGTTCTTTGTTGAGTCACAGCACTCGCGGCTTCAATAACATCCATACATGAATGTTACTGAAGCATTCTTAAAATTATCCTGGAGAACCCCAGAAGAGCAGCTTTTGTTGCAATACATTAGATAATTGGGATCTTAAATAAAAAAGAAAATTCTTCCACTAATGAGGGTGAGATGTAGCTGAAAGTTCTGGAAGAAATACAGCAGCTGGAACTCAAGGTGAAACACTTCTATTAAAATACTTTTTCTAAAAAATACGTGTACATGCCCACATTGCTTGTAGTCATAAGTCTAAACACGTTTAACCAACCTTCTAACACTTTAAACCCTGAACCATGAAGTAATTTCCAGTAAATTCTACTTTTTTAATAGGGTGTTTATTTATTTATTTATTTAATTATTTTATTTTATTTGCAGTTTATTGCTTTAAAAGGTATTGTGCAATTTAAAGGTTTTTCAGGGGGAGAATCAGGGGAAGATGTACATTTCTCAAAAAATCACAAAATCTCATGTTTCGAATATGATACAGTTGGTGTTACATGGCTAATCTCTATAAACAGATATGTGCAAAAGAAGATCTACAGAATCTGTAGGAAAGGGATAACACTTTACATGCATACATTTTATCAATACAAAACCACTGAATATTCTTTTACAGCAACGTATCTTTGTTTGTTTTTTTACTGGGAAAAAAAACAGTCAATTCAAGTGAATTTGTGTTAGAATTTTCCTTTCAGTATTCTGTTTTTGCCTGTTTGTGCCTGTCTTTGTAGCATATAAAAAAATAGCTGATAGGGTGTGAGCACTGACAGTGAGAAGCTCTGGTTATTTGTGCAAATTAATTGTCTTTTTGGGTTATTGTTAGTGACAATTTTGCACATGCATCAGGACTGATGACAAATACATATTTTTTGGGACACAAACATGGTGGTTCCAAATTAGCTCTATAGCACTCTCTATAAAATTGCAATTAATGACAGTAACCTTGACAATGCTAAATTGTGAAGCTTTTAAGAATTTGTTATAATTCAAATGTCCAAAGTGCCCAAACTGGCATTCTTGATAAGAGTCTGAGTCTGGAGACTTCTTTGTGGCAATATTTAGTCAAAGTTATAGCGCCATCTAGTAGCAACAAGAAATCAGCATGTGATAATAAACATCATGCGTGAAATTCTCATTGTGGGTTCCATACATGGTATGCAGGAACATGGCAAATTATTGTGTGAGTTCACTCGAAAAACACCTTGTGTGCAAAGGAAGTGATAAGTAACTAGTTTGTGCAACAGCCAATCACAATCCTAAATAGCCACACTGCAGCATGCTTGAGTGTGTCAAGGTGCAAATGCCTTATCGTTGCTGCTTGCAGATTTAATTTACATTATTTATATAAACAACAGGAAGTTGTGGTCAGGCTTTCTGCTTGCTACACCTGAAGCACCAAAATGTTAGTAGTGGTTCCCAAAGCAACTCCTCTGGGTTCAAAAAGACATCCTTTATTATAGAACTGTATATTTATGGTTTATAACTTCAGATCTGGTTTATATATAGCATGATGTTTATAGTGTAAATTACAGTCCCGATTAGAGTAAAAAAGGACAATAAAGCAGGCTTTGTGTTTTGGTAAGCCTAAAGTACATTGTAACTGACTATTCACAAACACATAAGCATGCAGTGTCCCTTAGTGCCTCAGTTAGATCCACCTCTCGCTAGTCATCACGTCCAGTTTCTACACACCAAAATGATGAAGGAGAAAACTCTCCTTGAGGCTTCACAACATGACTTCACTAACCAATGGTTGATGTTACGGTTAATATATGTAGTCTATGGTCAAGACAAGATCAGTGCCCAGACTGAACGTCCACTAACTGTTGATACATGATTTTTGATGTTTATAGGAGAATTTATAATTACTGACAAAAACACTTGTAAATACCCCATCTGTGTACACTGAAGTATGAAGTGCTAATTGGCAAGGTTAAAATAAAGTGTTCCTGAAAAGCTTATTTTAACAGAATGCATCAGTAAAGAAAAAAATAATCACCATGCGCTGAGCCTTTGGGCTTGTGATACTGACAACCTCTCATTTCCTCCACACGTTTCTGCATTCAGCAAATTCCTGCCGCAAACTACAGTGCAAAGTGCTAAAGGGTCCCAGGAGTGCAGTGTTCATTAAATTGGCTCTAGTGTATGTGGTAAGTAAAACTTTATAGTCTACATTTCACTGTGAACAAGTGCTACTTTCCCTGTCATGTGGAAACTCACTCCGACTGTTTCCTGAGCTGCTGTGAAGCAGTCAGTTGTGTGAATGTAACCCAACCAAGTTCTGGATTTAAAGGGTGGTGTGAGGGTCTTCTGTATTACCTCCTCCTATGAAGCCCACACATTCAAGGGCTCTTTAGTCAAACCCGGCACAGTTCAAAGCACAGTTCAGCCACCCCATCCAATGATGCTGCATGTTTTACTTGAAGAGGATGCTGGCATGTTCGCTGCAGTGTCTCTGTGTTCTGCCTTAGGCACAACAGCTTTATGGGGCACCAGGCTACAGGAAAGGATTAATATTAATTTCTTTCCAATTATTCGGAGATTCAATTATGCAAGGTAATGCAAATAGTGAGTCTTTCAGGTCTGTTTTACTTCCTACACACAAATACAAAGCCAAAATCTGCCAATTGGAGCAGGATTGTCTGACACAGCGATTTTCTTTCCCTTTCTGCTTGTGTGCACCTTTGGCGAGAGGGTTTTTTCTCTGTGTTGGTGAAACATCTGAGTGTAAGGGTAATCACATCTGGGAAATAATGCCACTGTTAATGTATAATACAACTAAAACCTCACCATCAAATAAAACTTCAGTATTGATAGAACTTTTTTTACTTGACATCTCTCGGCGCTGCACAAAGTTTTGCCTAGCTGAATGTCAGCCTCCAGGGAAGTATCACAGGGACCATTAGACCAAGAAAAAAGAGGTCTTCAAACTCCGTTTAGAGCCTTGTGCTGCTGATGTTTCAGTTTGCTTTTTTGAAGCCACAAGGGTCTCTGCTAGTTGGGCTGGCATGCCCTGAAATGTTTCACACTGGCAGTTAATCACTTAGATCTCAGCAACAAAACCAACCAGGCAAAGTGAGAAAGAAATATATAAAAGAGAGGAAAGAGCATGACTGAGAATAGACACACAGTCTACAAGGAAAGAAATACTGCACAAAATGAAAAGGTAAATATTGTTATTGCAAGTAGCCAGACCTTCTACATTTTATTTTCTGTTTTTGTGATACATATTTCCCAATATAAAACCTATTTTTCATTGGTACAAACATTATAGCATGCCTTCAATAAGAAGGAGATCAGGACATAGCGAGTCTCAAAACAACAAAACCATACACCACGCTGCTGGCATTGGACCAGCTTCTTGTTTAAACACCTTCAGACTAAGTCCCCTGCTTTGAACTAGCAGATAAAGACAACAGCCAATCCCTTTAAAACCCTGCAAATCACAGACACTATTTCACAGGCTTTACAGCATCCAAGATGAGAACATGTTTACTGACCTCTTGACTGAAGTTGTCACAACACCATTTAGATCTCTACAAACCAGCATCTCTGAACACAGATTGTTACAATATAAACACGTCATCCAGTTTGTCCATTTGCCCAAAAATATTAGGGGAACAGGGACCTTTACGGGACACAAAAATCTTCAGATTCAAGGACAAGTGGCTAAGTCAAATATTTCTCTAGCTGAATGGCTAATAAGCCAAGCTATGCAGTAGCAGGAATGTTGAAATGATTCCATGACAGATTTTCCCTGCGTGTCTCAATCATGTCAAGTGGTGAAAACAACAGGCTTTTTCTTTTTTTTTACAACTACATCCACTTGATATAAAATTTAGGTGTAACTAATCACATAAACTCTTGGTAAACTCTTATCACCTCACAGCAAGAAGGTCCTGGGTTCAAATCCAGTCAGGGGCCTTTCTGTGTGGAGTTTGCATATTCTCCTCATGTCTGAATGGGTTCTCTCCAGTTACTCTGGCTTCCTCCCACAGTCCAAAAACATGCTTGGGATTGGATCAATTGGTGATTCTCAACTGACCTTAGGTCAGAGTGTGAATGGTTGTCTGTTTCTATGTGTTAGCACTGTGACAGATTGGTGATTTGTCCAGGGTGTACCCTGCCTCTCAGCCCATGACAGCTTGGATAGGCTCAAAGCCCCCCTGCAACCCTGAACTGGATAATGGGAAGAAAATGGACAGATGGAACTTACAGAACCTTCATGAATTTCATTAGTAAAACTATTAACTGCTATTTGATATAAAAATGGCTGCTAGGAAACATGCTAATTGTCCCAGTCTGTATATATTCGCTTTTTAATGAAACAGCACAAATTATTTTCACGACTCCTTGGCTATGGGTTGTTGGCCATTGGGGGTCACTATTGGTGCGTTCTGTTTGATGTTGGAAGTGGTCATTTCTGTGTTCCCAGTCAGAATTTTCTGGAAGTCGAACTCTCAACTCACGAAGTCAGCGCAGCCCTACCGACTTCACAATGTAAGATGGCAGCAGTGCATGTAAACAGTAGTAAAACTGTAAAACTTGTAATCTGTGCTGCCATTGTTTTGTTTTTATGACTGGCTAAAGCCATATGCAGAGCATTGACAAGCCTCCATCCACGAACCTACTGCAGCTGTGTTAAAACAAGCTGCATTGCACTGTTTTGCTAGTGATGCATGGATAGTTCTACCTAGCAAGACAAAGCCGTTTATGACTAATCCCAGCTTGAAAAACAGCATTTTAGAATAGTTAATTGTTGAAAATAGAACATACAAAAGTGGATTTTTCAAAAATAATTATGAGAAAGTCATAGATGGTACTCATAGATCTTCAAACAAACGCACAGTCCTGTTGGCAGAAAAGCTAACATGCCTGCAAACTTTTTTTGGCTGATGGAAACTGCAGAGAATAAAATACCATGACAGAGCAAACAACAAAAGGTACATTCAGCTACTGGTTTATTTCCCAAGGGATTGCCACAGCAGATGGAACCGCATGTTTGATTTGGCAGAGACTTGACACCGGATGCCCTTTGTGATGCAACCCTGCTATTTATCCAGGTTTGGGACCAGCACTGGAGTACAGTAGCTTGTGACTCCCTGAGGCTAGGTTTGTATTTCTTCCCAGTCTTGAACTGGAGATCTTCTTCATGTAAGGCTAATGTGTTAACCACTACATCATGGAGCCACTAGGGGAGAGTAAAGAAAGTGAAGAGAAAATAAAAAGGCCAAAAAGGATATTCTTATTACTTTTTATTGTTATTATTGCTTACTCTGGGCATTTTCCACTTTTAACAGTTTTGTTTTTGTTGTCATCAACTCTACAATACATTTACTTATTTGTATGTTTAATCAGAATGATTTTTTTTTTTGTCCTGATTTTTACAGGACAATTATTTTATTTCCATGCAAGGTACAATCTAAGGTGTATTGATGTAACTTATATATAAGTTCATAACAAAAAAAGCCAGCTGTTTTTAGGAGAAAAAGAGAGAATGCACGATGTAGGTATTCAGTGGAAACTGATGGTGGCAGAGAGTACAAAGTGTACACTGGGTTTTTGTTGAAGTGCTGAAATAAAGACACTGCGGGTTATAATATCCCAGTATCTGCCTGAGTCTCTGGTTGCAGCTTTTAAGTATATCACTTGGAGTTTTTGGAGCTTAATGCATACATGTTTTAAAAGTCTCTGCTTTACATTAATGCAACAGGATTACAGGAGTGGGTTTTTATAAAAACTGCAGCAATACCTGACACAAATCATGATCTGCTGAAGAAAACAGAACTCCGTTGTACCCTATTATCTACTACCATCTACAGTGAAAATGGGTGTGCTGTAGTACATCATATGACAAATTATAAGTACAGCACTGCAGATTGGAGATTTGGGAATCTAAGATTCTGCTAATATAATGACATTTCAGGTAAGACACGCTGATCATTGCCAATGCCTGATTCAAATCTGAGTGCCCTGGGATCTTTTCTGCATCTTTCCCCATCTTTCATCAGTCTTTAAAAATAAAGCCAAACTGCAACTATAACAATAGGGTGATGATAAAAAGCAAATAGCTGGGCCAATGCCAGTTTTTCCACTGTGGGAAAGTTAATTGCCAGTTGCTATTTTTGTACAAATTCCTTTCTCTTGACCTTATGATCTCGGATCTGATGCAGCTGCACAGACACCGGGCTTCAGAGAGCATTCTTGCAACTCAACCCACATGCTATGCCTCTCTTCAGAATCTCCTCAGATTTGAAGACAAATGTGTTTGCAAAAATTGGAATCAACACAAACCAAAGTAAAAATGATGATCAATCATTAATATCTGTCTGCTTATTATGTAAAGAAATGTGTGTGCAAAAGAAAGAAAGGTAGAATCTCCATTGCTAATGCAAAACCTGAAGAAACCTGCAGCGATGGCCATTTCAAATGAAGAACTTTATGCCCTCTTTATATGCACACACATACACACAAACTACTTCTTGCCCTAATGCATTAACACAGATGGACAGCCATAAACGCACAAACAGGAACCCTGCCGACCTCACACAACACTCATCAGGCTCCACCCCACCGGCACAGAGAGAAAGAAGGCTGACTGAGCCCGGAGGTGGAGAATAGCAAAAGGCAGAGCCAGTGTGGGATAGTAATACTACTACTCTGCTCTGCTCCTCATCTGGCTTGCCTGTGGTCAAAGCCTATCCGTTAGAGTGCAGGTCACGCACACCCAGGAATACAGATGGGCTGGTGAGTCTTTCTGCCCTGCCACTCAATGATTTAAGGGGTGAAATTAAACAAGAGAAATAACCTGGCCATGAATGAGCAGAGAGTGATCTGTGTGCTGCGTTTGTTTGGACAAAATGCGAATGTATTTGTGTTTACACATTTGTTATGCCGCACATGTGCCGTACTGATGGCTCTTTGTTCAGTGCTTATATTGTGAGGTGTTTGCAGGGATGTGTATTCTTTTATATGCCTGGCTGACAGTGTGTGTACCTTCAAATGTGGGTGTGAGCAAACAAGACACCAGTGAAAGCATCCATTTAGGCTGCAGAGCACCGTGTGCTGTGGCAGTACAATAGGGCAGCCCTAGTGGACAAACTGTTTGAATAAATTCTTTGTAGCACAAGCTAAATAATCTCAGGCTTGTACAGAAATCAGTGAGTGCCGGCTCAGCTTTGTGGCCAGTGCAAAATTCCTCATTCAGTTGACAGTGTGATGCTCAGGGTTGATTCTTGGTTCCCCTGCAGTTTCAAGATAATACGCTCTGTTCAGCTTCAGTGTTTAGCCTCTGGCTTAATCTGTCTTGACATACAAATTGGAGAGCACAAGAGAGAGGGAGTTGGTTTTAACAGCAGTGGCAGAAGTTAACAAAATACATCAACTCCAACACTGTCCTTAAGTACAGCTCGGACATACTTGCACTCCAGTATTTCTACTTCATTCTATTTTTTACTCTTTCTCTGCATTTATGGACACGTTACATCTTACTTGACTGTAACCGTTTCTTTAACAAATGATTGACTCCTAAAATGTTTCATAAGAATAATCCAGTAAAGCAACATAAAATGTGTCACAGACTTCCACAATAAAAGCATACAACGGTTAGCCACACACTGGGGGGACATTTGGTGTCATTGCATTAAATGTGGGCACAAAACAATTTCAGGATCTGTTACTTGTGTTCAGTCCAGAATTTGTTGGACAAAGCCAGCTTTTTGTACTTCAGTGAACCTCCACTGTGGATTTTAAATCAAATAGTCAAAATGTGGTTAAGTGGCAAACTTTCAGCTTTAAAATTGGGGGGGGGTCTTACCAATAAAATAAAATAATAACTGTTTAGTAATTACAGCCATTCTTATGAACCAACCCCTGGAGACCAAAAATTAATTGGACAATTGACTGACAAGCAGTTTCATGGCCAGGTGAGGTCTGTTCCCTTGTTACCTCATGACAAATGAAGCAGACATAATATCTGAAGTTGATTTAAAGTGTTGAATTTATATTTTCTTTTCATTTTAATTTCAAATATGTAGCCCGGGGACATGTCGGTGTACGTGAGGGAGCCCATCATCGGGCTGAAAAAACTAAATAAAATTGTTAGAGACAGAGCAAAAATTTTAGTTAAATCAACAGCCTAGTCCGCTCTTCAAAATAATTTATATACCTCAGGCCAGCTGAGCTACACAAAAGGGCCAGCATCTTACCGAGTCAAGAACAGTCTCGAGGAGGGAGGCGTATCATTGTCAAGGTCTACAACCAAGAGATGCCATCATGGAAATGAAAAATTCAAAAAGCAATGAATGAATAAACAAGGCCCGCTTGGATCAGATTAGAAAACATCTACAAGAGTCTGCACAGTTTAATTAAATTTAAAAAAATGTAATAAAAGTCATTTTTTTATTTTTATAAAAAAAAAAATATCTTTGAACAGATGAAACTAAGATCAACTTGTACCCAGAATGATGGAAAACTACAGACAGATAAAAGGAACTGCTTATGATCCAAAGCATGCCACCGTTATCTGTTAAACATGGTGAAGGCAGTATAAGCATATACACCTGCTCTCTGCTCTACTCTCCGTTCAGATTCAGCCAAAAACTGAAAAACCGATCAGACAAAACTTCAACCTGCAAACGAATAATGATCCAAAGCGTACAGCAAAAGCAACCCAAGAGTTTCTCAAGGCAAAGAAAGCCCAACAGAGAGTGCTTTTCAGTTATTAAATGCAAAACTCAGTGAAGAAAGAATTTTAAAAAACCGAGAACAACTGAATGTGGCTGTGGTAACGGCTTAGCAGAGCACCTCGAGGGAGGGGATGAAATGCAGAAGTCCATGACTTTAAAAACCAGCACGATTTTAAAATTTTAACACATTAGTCAGTTTGTTGTCCAATTATTTTTGAGCCCCTGAAAAGGGGGACTGTATCAAAATGGCGTAATAGTAACAGTTAATGCAAAAAATATTTGTAAAACCCTTTAAATTAAAATTCAGTCTGCCCTTCAATCACATCTTCATTGTTTAAAAATCCACTTTGATTCATTTTTAAATGAAGGCAAAAGGCAGAAGGTGGAAAAATTCAGCTTTTGTCCAACAAATTATGGACCCAGCTGTACCAGAGAACCAACCAACCTGCAATATACTACCCTACAAATATTCTGTTTCAGTGCAGTTTAGTTTGCAGACTAATATCTGCATTAAAAAAATACAAATACAAATACAGTGCCAGTTAAGCAAATTACTCAAGACTTTTTTAAAAAAAAAAATGTGAGTCATTTTTAAATATTTAGATCTTCAGCAAGAACCATTTGTCTTGGGGCTTATGCCACATTAATACTATATTGAGTTTCTAAGCTCTAAATAACATTCCCACCATCTTCCAAGTTGTAATTGCAAACTGGGAAACTCAGAGTTTTTGGAAACTCCAACTTAAAACTTTAAAACTGTGAAACTGTCTGAAAGCCTGTCACAGATGCCTCACAAAGTACCGCATTTAGGGTAATTAAACCAAAACTCACTGCATAGTGTGTCATCTATTAACATCCTGACTTTTTGCCGTGAGGTGAGCACTCAGAACATGAATCTTTTTTCTTTTTTTTTTTACATGA
>VVHJ01005171.1:5358-20466 GCA_015107715.1 Tylochromis polylepis
CTACAGGTGTATGTGTATATCTCTTTATCTATCTATCTAGAAACACACACATACAAGCTTCCAAGATGAATAGAACAGGCACGACAGGGAGTAGCTTAAAAAGGGGGACAAAACAAAGAAGGAATGTCCAACTTTTATGAAAACTGACATTTCTGATCAGCCAGTTCAGTATGAAAACATTGCAGTTAGCTTTAAAATTCTTGAGAAGTTGACTGGAAGCTGCTCCGGAGGTTACCTGCATCCGTCGCAGAGATTTATGACCTGAAACTTTCGCTGGATCTAAATGAAGAAGCCAGGTTGAAAGAGAAAGAGCTTGGTCATCTAAACAAACTGACTAGGGTCCACCAAACATTTTCCCCCAGGGATCTTTAATCCCTGTCAATCCTGTCATGATCTCACTTTCCGGCACCGGTTATACCGGAGCGCTGTAGCTCTCTCCTGTCGTTGATACAGGCTCGTCATCTATATGTGCACTCTAGAAACGTTATCATGGATATTGATGATGGATTGTCAGAGAGCACCAGTGATTTGATTTCCGCGGTGGATACGGTGGTGGAGGAGGGTCGTCCATTACACAGTTGATACGTATCGTTAACTGTACACAAACCTTCGGTGTGCTCTATAGCCAAGGAAGGATTTCAGAGGGAGAGGCATGCAAAGGTTTATATTAGACAGCCAATAACAGTTCGGGGCATGCCACGCCCAAGGCGCTCGGAAGTTCGTTTTCTTATATATTATTAACTTTAACTAATCTGCAGACTTCATTAAATAATTTGCCATATTTTCATATTTCACCGTCGCTTCAAACAAGAACCAATCGTGTTTCACCGCTTATGAGCGGGCAGGAGGCTGAGGCAAAGTCGTCCTGACTGTCAAGCTGCATCCAATTACTGTTGCAGCCCATTGTGGAATTTCCCCACCGATTACAACTGTGCAGTCCTCTCAGCTTGTGTAGCAGCATGGGTCTTCTTTTAAGCTGGAAACACGACACACACAAACATACACACCCACATTTCAGTAAATCCTGACATTTCTTTCTTTCAAAAAGATATGTCACCATTTATCGTCCACAGATTTTGTAGATGGTGTTGTTAGAACTCTACAAAAAGACTCCAACAATCAAACAAAACCTTAAGAGCAAGTACTTGGCGACAATGGGAAGGAAAAACTCCCTTTTAACAAGAAACCTCTGGCAGAACAAGGCTCAGGGAGGGGCAGCCATCTGCCACAACCAGTCGGGGGTGAGGGGAAGAAGACAGAACAAAAGACACATTGTGTAAGAGAGCCAGAGATTAATAATAACTAATGATTAAATGCAGTGTGATGTATAACAATGAATCAAAACTTACAGAATTGCCAATAATTCATACAAACAATGATATACAATTTTCAGAATTCATGGATATCAGTCACTCTATCATCAGCTTAAAATATACTTTTTTTGCTACTGCAAACACAGACATGCAGTGGTTATTTGAAGCAAGTCTTTCTAAGGCAAGAGTCTTGTTTTTCTCCTCATATAAACATTTTCTCTCTCTCTATCCATCTATCTCACAGCTCTATTGCTGTCAGACTGTGTTGGCACATCTACAGCATTATCTGTTACAGCTGCTATTTACAGCAGATGAGCAGTATGTACATGTCATGTCCTTAAGAAATAGGGGGGGGGGGAATCCAGCAAAGAAATACACAGGACCTGAGAGATGTATCTGGCTCTTCACTTGGTCCACTTGATACTGTTCGTTGAAGCTTCATCAGAAATGGTCTCAGTGGAAGGGTTGATGTCAAGAAGCCATTCTTAAGGAAGGGAAACGGGGAGAAAAAGCTGACTTGAGGCTGCATTTCAATAGTAGTGTTGGGGATCTTGTAAAACATAATCGAATTATGAATAAAAGTACCATCAGATTTTGATCCACCATCCAATGCCATCTGGGAAATGGCTGCTTGGCACAGGTTCATTTCTTAGCATGATAATCATCCCAAACATACTGCCAATGCAGTAAAAGTCTAGCTGAATAGAAAACCAAACTATGGAACACTATCATTCTCAACATTAACGAAGCAGTGTAGGATCATGCTTGACAGAGAAGAGAACAAAAGGCAGCCAACGTATGAAGAAGAAATCCAATAGTCCTAGAGAAGCAACTTAAAGAAATGACAATAAAGCTTGCCTTAAAGAGTTCAGGCTATGTTAAATAGATTAATAAATACACATGGTCATACCACATATTAACCTTAAATCTCGTTCAAATTGTATATGCTCTAATTTCATTTATATTTGCACCTCTCACCCCAACTAGTTCTCATTTTCCTACCAAATATATGGAAATTAGATGTGGCTCCAGACTTCAAAGATTGTACAGCATATATCTTAATGACTTTTAAAACAAGAAGTGGGTGCACAAGTTTGAAAAATAACATCACCATTCCTGAAGAATCTCTTTGATTTCTGTAGGGAGAGTAGTTTTAAAGTTTCTCAAGTCTTTGTATTTCCCTGATGAGCATCACTAATAAACTACTTTTTTCCTGTCTGCAGCAAATTTTTTCACACCAGTTGTTCTATAAATGCTGATATATATGATCCTAAAAAAGGACACCCAGACTGTACTTCATATCAAATTTGTATGTAAACTAAGCCTATAATTGCGTTTTTGTCATAGCCAATAGGTCACCTGGACCCAAATGCTGGACTCCGAAACTCAAAGTTCAGTTTTATTTACAACAACACAGTGCAAAAGAAGGGAAATAGTGATCCAAGGGTCCATGGAGGAAGAGAATCTTAACATCCAATTATCCACAAGAAACACTCTCTCTCAACTCGGATTAGGCTCACCAAACACAATAGAAGCAAGACAAAAACACAGTGCACCAGAGGCTTTCACTAACTGTATAGCTTGCCAATTCACCAAAGACTGACTGACTTACCTTAAGTAATGGCCTTGATAAGCTCATCAGAGATAGGTGGGTGATTACACCGGGTGTGTTGAGTCACAGGGGAACCCAGAATAAGTCCCACCCACAGACAAAGACAACAACAACACACAGAGAAGAGGAGAAAGAGAATCATGGCATGAGAGACCGGCAGAAGCCAAACCCGTGAAGTCCATGACAGTTTTTATATTTGTATTTTTATATTTAAAATCATTTGGAGGCACCGCAATTTAACTCATTCTGTTATTCATAGCAGATTTTCCCCAGCAGACATTATAGATTGTCTGCTGGGGAAAGGGCAGCTTGTTAAGCCATACCTTACTAAAACCAATTAATGAAGAGCAAACTGTGTCTCACATTGCCAGGGGAATGACCATGTATTAATTGATGATTTAGAAAATGTATAAAATTTTATTATACTTGATTCTAATCTGCTGTTAGATCTTTTTTACACTGCTGGAATTGCAGCTACAGAACACACGCAAAGAATACCTGTTCAATCAATCAAATTAATTTTACTTTTGAAACGGTAACCAGCCTCATGTGACCACTGACTATATCTGACTCAGTGTTAGGGTAAGTAACTACAGTAACTGAAAGATACCCTGAAAATGTAGAACTTACGTCCTTTTATGGGGCCATGTTTCAAAGTGTAAATGGCCCATTTTCCTCATATCTTGTTGCCAGATATTTGAGAAAACTCTTCACCTTCCCTTGCAAAAAATTGAAAATTTCACATTGTCCACTTGTATGTGTCCCAGAATCCACAATGGCCTCTCTGTGTAAAGTCTGCTTCCTTCCACTACAAATTTGAAAGTTAACTTCTCTTGACATTGCACTGTAGAGTGCCTGGCCTGCATCCCTTGTTCAAAACTAAGAGTTAAACAAAAATAAAAAAATCTGGTTTCAGGGTTGAATCAGGAAACAGTCTCTACTTACTGATAAATCATATTAAGTGATACTGATTGTAATTTTTATGACACATTTAACATTTTTCTAAACTCATTAAATCTGCAAACACTTTAAGAATAATATGGACTATGCATTTCTATTATTACTACTTTTCTGTAATTTTTTCTGTAATTTTACCAATTTGGTCAGTAATTTTAAAAGACACACAACTAATATAAATTTGCAGTAGTTATACCTTTTGAAAGTCTACTAATAGATGAGAACATTATATACTCAAAAAAGAAAACAAAACAAAATTACATGATCAGTCTGGAATATGGCCACTATCGCACATTTGGATCACAAAACACATGGATCTGAGTTGCATCTGAAGTCCAAATGGATGACTCGTAAAAATAGTCTCTGCAAATTCTGCAGATGAGAACACATGTGGTGTCCAGATACACTTTTATTAATAATCTCATGCCCTCCTCATCTTTCTTATAATGAGTCAAATCTTGTCTGTAAACATGCTCTGTTCTCTGCCTTGCTGAAATTTTAGATCATCAAAGGTTGAATTTGCTAGTGATGTGGGCAGGGGTTTACTGTGGATAACACACCCTTAGATTTATCCACAATCCCTGTAGTCTGTATATCCCTATAATCTATAAGCAGACACAGTCTTCAAATAAGATGAGTACTGGAGTATTTTTTAGGACACAAAGAGATGATCATGACCTGGATTATTCTTCTTTCTACATTAATTATGTGCCTCACTGGGTATGTTTGAGTAGCCCACCTTGTGCAAGTCACCTACGACTACGGTAGGTGCCAGTAAAGTAGCCAAATCCCTTTTCAGTCTCCTGTTCCCTGGGAGATCCTAGTTTAAGTTACAGAAGGCTGACAGTGGTTGACAGTGTCTGCGTCAAACTGTGTGTATGTAAATAAGTAACAGGCTTTGGAGATTGGCCTTCTGTTTTCAAAAATGACAGTTCAGTTATTTCTCTCGCTCCCTCCCTTTCTGTCTTTTGTAATTTCTTAATGCATTTACACACACACACTCTCTCTCCCCATAATTATAAACAGAGGAAGACTTGCAGACACACACGCTTTTTTGAAAATGGTGCCCCCCACCCCCCACCCTGCAATCCACACCCCCAGGCAAGCTCATATAACCAGTTACCATGACAGCCAGGCCCCAGATTGCTATAAAGTTTTACAACACAGAAAGAGGCCCCAAACTCTCACTCTGCCCCCTTTCTGTGTATTTGTGTGTCACTGAGAGGAATTGTAAAAAAAAGAATCCATGTCAAAACACACTATAATCCCTTTCTCCCTCTCATGCCTTCATTAGTTGCTTTCTCTAAAAGGACTCGTGAGGGGATTGAGGCTTTTTCCCCCCTTTTTTTAAACAAGCTGTGGGCGCATTAGGAGAATTAAAACATATTTATGGAGCTGGATTTGCATTTCTTACAGGCAAGATACACACGGCCCATGGTGACATTGTGTGTCTGAAGGTCAATCAGTTTGGATCCAATGCGCTGTATTAAATGCACTCTTCAGAGTGTTGCATGCAGGAGATCAGCAATTTGATCTGCTCCTGGTACATTTCATCCCAGTGAAAGGTCTAATTGCTTTTTACTTTGGTAAAATGTACAAATCACACATGTCATTTATATTTCCACCAGATTCTTTCAAAACTGTTAATACTGTTCTCCCTATATATGGACATACTATATTTGCAGTATTTGATATTGTGAAAAACATCATGAATGATGCTGTCCAAGTCTTCTCACGAAGGGAAAATATATTTTGCCGTTTCTTCATACACTGCATGCTGTTATGTTTGAATTTCATTTCCATGAGGACCAGATGTATCCAGACTGAGTCTGGACATGTGGTTTTTAGCAGATCACAATAGCAGATCACAGTTTACTGAAACATTTTAACAGGGGCTGGATAAAATCTAAAGAGGCATTCTGTTCAGAGTAAGTTAGTTTAAGGTGTAGTCAGAACCACATTATGTTCTGATTTTTGCTATTTTGTGCACCATAGTGATCTGAAACTGAAGCTTTAAGAGTACACACTGAAAACACATTAAAGAGCTGAGCTGATATAAATGTAACACAATTAATTTACTGATATTAGTACAACATTTAATTTATATATTGGCAATATTATACCTTATTCAAATATTATTTTTATTTGTTAAAACACAATACATTATTATCTTTCCCATGTTTCTGTGTAATCCTATATCACATACTCTGAAACTGAGTATTATCTTTAAAAAAGTTTTCAAGCAGGATTTGTTTTTATCAGTGATAATCCATTTAATCCATCTTTAAAAAAAAGATCACTAGAGACACATCAATTATAGAGTCAGACTAAATACTAAAACAAATTACGCCTGCATTATGGATAGATAACCAGCAGATGGCACTGTGGTACAAAGAAAGAAGCTTTGAAAAAAAAAGTAAATACCGATACAAAAAAAGAGTCAGACCTAAATTATTCAGTGTCTTGTATCCCAGTTGACAAGCTTGTTACACATGTATTAAAGTTGTCATCTTTAGTTAGTTGATATAAAATGTATTACTTACGAAGTGAGCAGATTTTAAAAAAAATTTTTTTAATTACATTTCACGATGTGACTGTTATCTGCATGTGAAGCCATCTTTTATGGAAAAACCTGTCTGAATGCTTAAATCTAGTCATTTCCAAGCTGAAATGCATCCAGTTATTCACCTTCAACCTTCAGCCTGTTTTTTTTTTTTCTTCATTTCAGTCTCCTAGGACACGTTGGGCTCCAGCCTGCAGCTCTTTTTATGGTTCTATATTTCCCGGGCTTTTTTATTGCCACTGACAGACAATTAAAGTCTGCTGAACACACGCTTGCTGCCCGTCAGCGGGCTGTGGCTCCATAAAAGCGTCTTTCTGTGAAAAACAAGTGACTGTCCAATCAAAGAAAGGAAGAGCAGAAGCAGTCAGAAAAGCCTTACCAATCAGGGTTTAGCTGAGCCCTATAAACTTGGGAAACCCACAATGCCCCACCTCAGCCGGGTTCCATTTGACCTTGAAATCTTGCAAAGGTGCAGCTCCTTTTCTTTGCTGTTTTGTGTCATAAGGAAGCTGAGCGAAAATGACAGTTAATGCAGTTGGTGCTGAAATACGTTATCCCAAACAATGTCAATGGGATCAAATGAATTTATACACTGGAATACACTGATCAAATTGGCAAAATTTTAAGCTAATGTACAGCCTTCACACAGATCGTATTATGTGACAAATGACTGAACGGTAGCCTATGTATTTTTTTGTATTAAATAGTTTTCAAACAGGGAAATTAAGCTTATGAAGACCATTAAGTTATATTTGATGATATAATAATGTGTATAGCACTAATGTTATCACTCACTTTCCAGCCCAACTCACTTTACATTGGAGCTGGGCTGGATCAGGTAACCCTGAATCCTCCCATAATTATGCTGCAATAGGCCTAGGCTGCAGGAGGGATTCCCATCATACACTGATTGTTTCTTCTTCACTCATGCTTTTTCGCTCAGTATGTGTGTATACCCCACTATGCATATAACCATTAGTTATTATTATCCGCTTTCTCTCTTCCACACAATGTCTTTTGTACTGTCTTCCCTCTCTGACCCCAAACTGGTGAAGTGAAGGAAGCCATCAAGCTGAAAGAGTCCTGCTGGGCTGTGTAGACAAAGCCCGTGGGACTTTGGAGGCAGGTAATAGGTACCAGCAGGCCAATCAGCACGCAGCTCGGGTGGTGGCTGAAGCAGCAGCTGAGGATATCGTTAGGTGGTGAATGGAATATTTTGAAGATGTGGTAGAGGTGTGGTCTGCGGCTCTGCTGCAGAGGAGGGGTGATGCAGTGGGTTCCTCGGACTAGTGCCAGGGAACCTGGCAGAGAAGCTGGGACTAATCTCCTGATGATTCCCCCTATGTTTAGTAGCCCGCTGGGACCAGAGGAAGTGGGGGATGAGCAGGAGTTGTCTGGACTGTAAAGTCACCATTATTATTAATATTGTTGTTATTGTTACTGTGAAGGCCAATAATAAATGGACTTTTGTCCATAAATGCTGCCTGTGTGTGCTTTAGGTCCTTGTCACAGAGGACCTCCTTAATGCCAACTGACATGGTTTCTGTAGAAGAAGCAGAGTCTGGGGATAAGGGGGACAACTAGCTCATCACTGGAGGCGAGGTCACTAAGGTAGTTAAACAACTCCTTGGTGGCAGGGCTCCTGGGGTGGATGAGATTTGCACTGAGATTTGCTTGACATGTCTCTGCAACATCACATGGCAACCAGGGGCAGTGCCTCTGGAATGGCAGACTGGTGGTTCCTATCTTGAAGAAAGAGGATCCTAGAGTGGGCTCCAACTATAGAAGGAATCACACTTCTTAGCCTCCCTGGGAAGGACTTTGACAAGGTACTAAAAAGGAGAGTTTTTCAGTTAATTGAACATCAGATTCAGGAGGAACAATGCAGACAAAACACACTGACAGGGAATACACTGCACTGAGAGATGAGGGAGGACAAGAAAAAGAACTCAGTGAGATACAGACAGTATATAAGCACACAGGATAATGAAAGCATAGGAAGCAGGTGGGGAAAGAATCAAAGTAGAGGAGATGAGGGAAGCAAAATTAAACAAAATGCACATGAAACAAAGACTAACAAAATGAAACAGGAAGTGACAAAACACCAGACACAGTGAGGACTTGACAAGACACAGGGCAGGTGGGACAAAAATGGAATTTATTGTGATCTATGACCATAAGCAGAACCTGGATAGCAAAACTAAAAAGTCAAAAAATATGAATACTAACCAACTGAAAACCAAACAAATCAAAATAAGGACTAAGCGCTAAGGCATCTTGATCTTGAAAATAAATCAGAAAACCTAAGAATAATAAAAACAACAAAAACTCAAAAACTGAAATCAATGAATCAGAATAACTTAACATTCAAAGGAAAACGCGGGGTAAAACCCAGAATCATGACCGATTCAAGGTTTAGGACATCCCTAAATTCATAACACTAAATATTTTCAGTGGGTAACAGGTCTAACTGCAAACAGGCCAGTTTAGCAGAAAGACTGCTACTACAGGGTGTTTTTGGCAATAGGTGGTTTGGCATAGCTTTGCTGACATAAGCAGGTTGGTCCAAAACCTATGACCAGTCGGGAAAATAATTTGATCTCCCGCTGAATTGGTAAGTTTGTTTCATTACTAAGAAATTAATATTCTTTATTTTTTATGGTAGTTCAATAAGGAGAGATCACTTGGAAGAATTGAACATGATTTATTGAGACAGAGAAATTAATGTATTTGGCGATTAGACTCAGATGACCCATCATGGCAGAATGGAATCCCAGTGGTGATAGGATTTAGAACAGGGCCTGCCAGAGTCTAGACACTGGTGGTGGTGAAGATGAAGACTAAGGTTTGATAGAGCTCTGGCTGAGATGTCTGAGATAGAGATGGGGAGGAGGTGTTCTGCACGAAAGACACTCTGAAAGGGAGAATGATGGAGAGCACAGATTTAAATCATGCAAAGTAGAGACTGATTGGCCCAAAGCAGGCGGGCGAGAAGATGATTGGACTAGAGTAACGATGTTGTACTGAGATTGACAGTGTGGGAAAGTGGTAGACATGTAAACAGAAAAGCAGCTAAAAACCCGAAAAGCAGGCAGGTGAGTGATTACAGATCTTCCTTTTTGAATTTACGCATAAGCTTCATTTTAATTGTAGTGGAGAGAGACAGAATATCAACGAAAAATACAGAAAATCCACATTCCAAAGTTATAAAGTGATGTAAGTAAATAAGCATTTGATCCCCTACAACCTAGATAGAATTCTTAGTCCCACAGATCAATTAAAGATATTCTTAATCTCAGTTTGTATGTATAAAACACACCTGTCCACAGAATCAGTTCTTCCATTCCAAACTCTCCACCAGCATAGGTGAGACCAAAGCATCAGGGAGAAGATCTGACCTGCACAAAACTGGAATGGACTACAAGACCATCAGCAAGAAGCTTGGTTAGAAGCTGACAACTGTTGGCGCAATTATTCAGACATAGAAGAAATGTAAATTATTAGTCACCCTTAGTCTGGAGCTCATGTAATATCTTGCCTCATGGGGTGAGGACAATCACGAGAAAACATTAGCCCTGACCTGTATGCATGTAAGGAGCTTGTTAATGATCTGAAAGCAGTTGCCAAAGTCACTAAGAACACCATTTGGTAACACTATGCCACCATGGATTGTAGTCTTGCGCCCCCAAGATCCCCCCTGTGTTTACAGGCCTATCTTAAGCTTGCCAGTTAACATTTAAATGATTCAGAAAAGGCTCGGGAGAATGTGCAGTGGTCACCCGAAATGAAAACTGAGCTCTCTGGCATTAACGCAACCCTCCGTGTTTGGAGGAAGAGAAATGCTCATAAGGGTACAGGATAACTTCACTGCAATGAGAGGCTAATGCATGGGGCCATGTACTGTAAAATCTTGGAGATTCTCCTTGCCTCAGTTAGAACACTGAAGATGACTGATGGATTGGTCTTCCAGCATGACATTGACCAAAACCATGGAACCAATGCAACAAAGGTGTGGTTAAAGAAGATGCACTAGCTAGTCTCCAGACCACAATCATATACAAACTTGCCAACAAGGGTTTCTCCACCAAGCACGAAGTCATGTTTTGCTGGAGGATCCAATACGTATTTCACTTAATGACATGCATATCGATCAATGAAACTTCCATGCAGAGTTTTTGTTTTTTTCTGGGTATTTTGGTTGACATTTTGTCTTTCTTCATTAACATAAAACTACCATAAAAATAAGATATTATTCATTTCTTTGGGAGTAAAGTTACAAATTCAGCAGGTGATCAAATCATTATTTCCTCACTATATAGCCTCAAACATTAATAATATCCATCAGCATGTGCAGTAATTTACCTTTATATGATTATAGATGGCAGATTTTTTTTGATAGTTTCTGTAATTCTACACAGACTTGTTTTTAATGAACAGATGTGTAATTGTGGAAGTTGTCACCAAACAAATGTTTGGGAAAATATTTATTATGACATTTACAGTTTTTAATTACTTTAATTTAATTTCTAATTTCAATTTAATACTAGTTCTGTATATTTTTTAAAATTATTGGCCAAAATTGGTAAAACCGCTGAAAAGTAACAATATAATATTAAAAAAATGGGATATAATATAATAATACAAATGTATATTATATAAAGCTTTATTGCAAAAGCTAGTCACAAATTAATGAGTTTAAACAAAAATACTAAATGACTGTAATCATTAAAAATGCATTTAATGTCATTTAATAATATGTCACAGACACTTTTCTAATAAAGTTATGTAACACCTAAAATATTAAAATATTTTTGTAAATTGTAATTTTTTTTGTAGTATAAAAATATTAATAAGAAGTGAAGGCTAAACCAGGAATCATTTTGCAACCCCTGATATTTTATATGGTATAGTAACAGGCGCAATATTGTTCAATGGTTTACACGTTTCATAGAGGAGACACAAATTCCTTGGGTTTTACATCAGGAACGGCATTTGTCATAAAAATCTGCCAAACATTTGGTATTCTGGAGGTAAGATGGCTTTTTGTCTGTCTTATTTCTGTTTGTGGTCAGTCCAGACCACAAAAGGCTGCTCCGCCCTCTCCACTCTTCCAGAGCTAGCTTCATGGCTTGCTACACAATTTTCTATATTGACTACTTTTGAGAAAAATTACAAAGTCAAATCAAGCTTTTGTGAAAGGATAATGGTATGATCAAGGAACACAAATAAAGAGATGTTCAAAAGGTCTCTCAGCATGTTATTTATTAAAGCCTGGAAAGCCATAATTAAATTCTTGAAATGACCTAGTGGGGTGTTAATTCCAGTTTTCTCTCTCCAGGATATGCACAAGATGGCAGGCATTTCTTAGGTCTCATTTGGTGAAAACATGGCTCCATGCAAGGGTTCAAATTATGAGGTTATCTCAAAGGCAAGTGGTTTATTCTTGATCTGATTCAGGGCTCTGTAGCCAATTCATGATCTTTATGTTTTGTCTTTTTCAACAAAGAAAAACCCTGCACCCAGTGGAGAGGAGGATGGTTGAATGATCCCAGCTGCCAGAGAGTCTTTGATGTATTTTTCCATTCCTACTCCAGCCAGGAGAGACTGTAAAGCATGCTGGTTGATAGAGGGGCAACTGCAAGGAGCTGTATAGAACAGTATATGAGGCAAAAGAGGCAGAACCTTGATTTGCCTGGAATGTGAGGAGTGAGGACCCAAAGGACATGAAGGGAGACAGATTTGAATGAAAAGCGAGCTCTTTATTGAGGACTGACAGCAGAACTATACAAACCTTGGGACATAAAATACTAAACAATAACTGAAAATGTTAAACATATGGAAACCAAAACTAGAAAACATGGCAAACCTAAAGATACTGCGATCAGAAAACAATGAAGCTAGGAGGACCGGAACATGAGGGGACACTCTGAGGACACAGAGAGACAAGAACAACAACATATACACAGAAGAGTAACTAGGGAAATGGAGACTGCTGGAGAGGATGAGAGACAGGTGAACTGAATCCCAGAAGACAAGAAATATGAAGCAAAACTAAAAACAAAGCATAAGAAAGTCTAACCCTTAAAGTAAAACAAGAAGTGAGGTAACAAACAGGGAAGACAAAGATACAATAACAAACATATGTCTGTGAAGGTTCTCATTCATCCAGGTCATGGTAGTCTAAGGAGCTTGGAAAGAAAAGCGTCTGGACTTCTCTAAGTTTCTTGAAAACGTTTCACCTCTCATCCGAGAAGCTTCTTCAGTTCTAAGAGCAAATGGTGGAGAGTCCCAGAATTTAAAGCCTTGTGGGAGTGTCTCCCAAGAGGGTCATGGACCCCCTGTGGATCCTCTACCTAATCACACGAGTCCAGGTGTGAAAACGGGTGTGGGTCTCAATCAGCCAAGGTTTCAGGTGAACCCATTGTGAGACCTATCCCCATTCTATCATGTGATTACCTGAGGTCAAATAACAAATATAATAATATAATAACAAATAACAAACATAATATACAGTGGGTAAAATAAGTATTGAATACATCACCAGTTTTGTGAGTGCATATATATCTAAAGGTAGTATTGACATTAAATTCTCACCAGATGTCAGTAACAACCCATCCAATACACACATACAAAGAAATCAAACCATAAATGTCCATGAATTATGTGTAAATGACACAGGGAAAAAGTATTGAACATGCTTGAACGTGCATGAATAGCAGAGATCTAGAGGGTTTTATTAATACATCCTGAGCTGTGACAAGCCCAAGAACATATTAATACAAAAAAAAAAAACACCCTGAGAATTATGTTGCTAAGAAGACGTTTGGTACAACACAGTATTGAATATGGTTGTTGTTTGGCTGTATTCCAAACAGTCTTCTTGTGAATAAAAGAAGACTGTTTGGGAGCTTCGTCTTCTTTGGATGTCTTCTGGGAAATCCAGATCAGACAAACATGGCATGCTAGGAGTAGACACCAACTGACCTCTGTAGCAGGATCCACGCTCACTGGTGCTGTTAATCAGTGACTTGATTGGGCTTGGGGGCTATTTGTGTGTGTGCACGTGCATGTGTGTGTGTGTGTGTGTGACGGGGGAGTGAGTGAGACACTAATCTAAAAGAATCTTTGGCTTTAACATATATGATTTAAAAAGAAGTTATATTGAGTATATAACTTTTTTTCTAATTTTGTTTCTGTACATAATGTACATTCATAATGAAGTTTAAGTGAAACAACTCAGATGCAGTTGAAGTGAAGACTTTTAGCTTTAATTTATTGGGTTGAAAAAAAGATTGCATAAAAATGTGAGGAACTAAAGCATTTTTTAACACAATCCTTTCATTTCAGGGGCTCAAGGGAATTGGATAAATTAAATAACTGAAAATAAAATGTTAATTTCTAATACTTGGTTGAAATTTCTTCTTGAACTTATGGATATCACCAGAAGCTGGGTTTCTTCCTTTTTGATGGTCTGCCAGGCCTACTTCAGTTCAGTTCAACTGCTTTCAGTTGCTGTTTGTTTGTGGGCCTTTCTGTCTGAAGTTTAGTCTTCAACAAGTGAAATTAGGTTAAGATCAGGTGACTGACTTGGCCATTCAAGAATATTGCACTTCTTTGCTTTAATAAACTCCTGGGTTGCTTTGGCTGTATGTTTTGATTTATTGTCCATCTGTATTATGAAATGCCACCCAGTCAATTTCACTGCAATTAGCTGGATTTGAGCATACAGTATGTCTCACCTCAGAATTCATTTGGCTGCTTCTGTTCTGTGTGACATCAATAAACACTAGTGTCCCAGTGCCACTGCCAGCCATGCACGCCAAAACATCACATTGCCTCCGCCGTGTTTTACAGATGATGTGGCATGCTTTGGATGAGCTGTTCCATGCCTTCTCCATAATTTTTTTCTTTCCATCATTCTGGAAGTGTCAGGGTTCCGGGTTTTTTGACCCAGCATTTTGAGTTTTATGCCTTTTTGTATTACGATGTTCTTGTTTGTATAATTTAGGCTTCAGTTAGTTCTGTTGATAGTGAGTTCTGTTTCCCTGTTTAGTTCTTGTCTGTCTAGGTCAGGGGTTCTTAACCTTTTTTACCTCAGGGCACAACTTTTCCCCTACAAAGTGGCCTGGGGCCCATTCAGATATTAACACTGTATTGAATAAATTTGTGTTGCTTTTGGTTTGATTTATATTTAATAACTAAATCAAATCTACTTCATTTTAACAGCTAAAACCTTGTCAAATAAATGACATGATGCAATGTAATAATCACAAAGGCATTTATTTATTATGTGTATGTGAACCTGCACATAAAACAAAATGCCAAACAGGTTAACAATTCATGGAACAAATCAAACTGCAAGTAGAAACTGAAAGGCTCAAGTCAGGCTTAATAACACAAAAATAATTAATAATTCAATTTTACTGCAGCAAAAGAGACAAGGAAAAAAAGGGGGGGAATAGAAATTGGATAAATAATGTGGTGATAAAATACATACATTCAAAACAATTTTCTAACGTTCTATAAAATTTAAATAAAGTGCAAATGAAAATATGGCCTTATAATCTGAGTGAATTTGAAAGTTGCTTCAGCAGTAAACCTTTTTTCATTGGCAGAACCAGAAGTTACTCTTTATATTTGAGACAAATGAACAACAACATACA
>VVHJ01005183.1:0-10694 GCA_015107715.1 Tylochromis polylepis
CTCTGTAGGACAGACCTACATGTTGAAGTGTTATGATGGTCTGTCTCTCTTCTCTACTTTCTGCAGTACAATACTGTTCAGCTGATGCTCACCAGGGTATGGTACCACAGTGTGCTCCAACTTTTGACCGGTAATGTATGTATTACACTTCAAATAATGTAATTATTCATAACTAAAAATTTTCACTGTCAAGCATTTCCATGTGATTTTGGAAATATTAGCCTGATAGGGATCTAAAATATGAAACTATAAAGTTATATTACCTTATTATAAGCTGCTTATTGCCTTTAATCTGTTCACCAAATTAGCATTGTACTCCATAAATTGTACAGGTATTACCATTTTTTCCATTAGCAAATAAATATATTATAAATTATTATTGTATTATTACTGAATGGTTTTGCTTCATGGAAGCTTTAAATGTTTCACCATTGTTTTCTAGGTACTTTGTTTATTGTAGACTTGTATACTTTTATTCTTTATCCTGCTACTGTATTACAACAATTTGTGAAATCAATAAAGTAAACGTGCCACAGATGGGCCTGTGAGAGAGTGCAAACACTGAGGCCCCGTTTCCACATCTACGTTTTCCCTTAAAAACGTATACTTTCCCCTTCGTTTGCACCTTTCGTTTACACACAAACGGAGATGTCGCCTCTGAAAACGATTCTTTCTAAAAACTCCGGCAAAACGCCGTTTTCGTGTGGCAGTGTGGACTGCAAAAACGGAGGTTTTTGGAAACGATGACGCATTTTAGTCATGTGATGCAGTCATGTGACCAATTCAACTAGATGGCAGACGGCATTGTACAGCAGTTGTTTTGTTTGATCTCAATTTTGACAGCCCTATTAAAGATTAATATCAGTGCAAAGCTCCAGATAGCTTTTCTTCAAAGAAGACGGAATGTAAAGTAAATAAACGGCAGACGGAAATGACGCAGGTCGAATCGTCTTACGTTTCACGCATGCGCGGTACAGGAACGTAAGCGTTTTCGGAAACGATTGAAAACGATAGTGTGGACGAAAACGCCGTTTTCAAATTTATCCGGAGTAGTGTAAACGTAGTCTTAATTTGTTTTTTCTAATTTTGCAGTGTAAACGTTCGCAGCTGTTTACTGTAATCATTACTTTGCATTGCTAACATTTCAACATTAATGAAACTATTGTACACAATATAGATAGTATATTCTGTTATCCTGTAAAAAAAAAAAAGCTTTTTCACGGAGTTAGCCATGCATGCATTTTACAAACTGAAACTATAATTTTGTTTATCCACTTTTATCAGATTTGCATTTACATCATATTTTAAATTCTGAAATATTCCATTATAAATCTTCGGCTGTAGCCAAATACCTACATGACGCACAGCATTTAGCTAGCTACTTAGTTAGCGTAAGAGTTGGGCTGCTTCTAACTAAAATTCCCAAACATACTTCCACACAATGCCTTAAATTTTCTGGAATCTAAGAGATACTTAGTGTACAGTCGAGATATTTCCAAGCTTGAGAAGTGTGAAGGAAACTCACCTGGATATCCTCAGGAGGTCCTGTGATGGCCAGTAGGCTAGCTTATTTGGTTCCACATCACATGGCATTACCAAATTATTGTAGTGGTAGTAACTAACTACAAAGATGTTTTTATGCAGCTGTCAAAGTAAAGCAGTTATGTCCTGTTTAGACAGATTAAAGCAGGTCTTAATAACGGGAGGAGGCATGCAGGCCCATTCCAACATCCAGCTGAAGAGATTCATTATTTGTCATGTAAACTTAAATTTTAACTGAAAAAAAAGCATCTGGAAAAACATTCAGGCTAACTGGACTTAAATTTTGCTTTACTCTTGCTTGATCTTTAAAATACTTTTAGTAAATTAAATTAATATTTAACTGAATTTATTACATTGGGCCTAATTTTCAAATATGAAGAGAAATCCTTGGCAATTATTTTTATTGTCTGATATTGCCTTCATTCTTTTTGCATGTTGTCATGATTGATCTGATTGGCTTCAGACATTCAGCTGAAACTCAAACCAAGCATCAGGATGGGGAAGAAGGGTGATTTAAGTGACTCTGAACAGAGCATGTTGCGAGACGGTTGAGCTGAGTGTTTCAGAAACAGGCTGATCTGCTGGGATTTTCCAACACAACCATCTCTAAGATTTACAGAGAATAGTCTGAAAAACAGAAAATACCCAGTGAGCGTTAGTTCTCTGGGTGAAAATGCCTTGTCGATGACACCAAAGAATATCTGCGTATTGTTTGTGACAATGTCCATCACTTTATGACCACAGTGTACTCATTTTTTAATGATTGTTTCCACCAGGATAATGCACCATGTCACAATGCTCATATCATCTTAGACAGGTTTCCTGAACATGACAATGTGTTCACTCTACTCAAATGGCCTCCACTGTCACCAGATCTCCAACAGAGTAGTTTTAGGATGTGGTGGAAATTATGTGGGAAATTTGTAGCATGGCTGTGCAGTTGGCAAATTTGTGGAAACTGCCCAATGCTCTCATGTCAATATTAACTCAAATATTCTGAGGAATCTTAACAACACCTTGCTGAATCTGTGCCACGGAGATTTAAGGCAAAAACGGGATCCAATCGAGTACTGGTAAGGTGTAACTAATGAAGTGGCCAGTTAGTGTATATCAGCAGTAAATTTGCTTTGTCGTCTTAGAACCTTTTAAAAAGAGATAAAGCAGAGCCTGAGACTTTGCTGGAGTTGTGATCCTATAAAGCCACACATCTGTCCACCTTGTTATACCAGTGTGTTGGTGTATGATAGCTGGCAGCATATTAAGAGATTAATTGTTGGGTTTCTGAGTGATGAGGACAGAAATTATTACAAGGTTGATCAGGAGTTGGTGTTTGCTTGTGTGTGCTTATATGTTTGTGGGTGTGTGTGGTGACATCATCCAGGAGCGTACGATGGTGCTAGTGGAAGCAGTGTGCAAAGAGGTAGGTGGGAAGGCTGGACAGGGATTGAATACAATCGATACTACAGACAGGATAAGATGCATCAGGAAGAATTATGATGTCCGGAGTAGGTAATTTGCGAGAGCTTCACTCGGTATCAATGAAGGTTTGCTGCAGATTGCTACAGACGGTGATGGCACTTTCACAGCGGGCAGAGCAGCTTGACTTGACAAAAAGAATCAAACTAGTTTTTAGACTCAGAGTTTTATTAAATTATTTTGTCTCATTTATAAGGTCACAAATTTGTCAGATGAATAAGACCCAAACAGCTCAGTCTTTAACCTTTTCCAACAATTTGCCCTTCTTATCATATCTCTCACACACATACACATACTCATACCCAAAGAGTTCCTTCAGAGTGTACTTTCAAGCACATGTTTTTCATAAAATAAAATGAGTTGATCTTTATTATCCAAGAAAGACACAGAGTTCACCCAAAAATGTGACTCATTTACAAACAGCTATATACAGTAACTACAATTCTACTCATCATATTGTGTTGGCAGAAGTGTTCACCTATGCTCTGCTTTTAGCATTTATGCAGAGATAAATGCTAACATGGCCGCAACTCCCTGAGCCTGGTTCTATTGAAGGTTTCACCCTGCTAAAGGGGAGTTTTCCTTCCCACTGTCGCCAAAGCAGATGCTCATTGGGGTTCACATGATTATTGGGGTTTTCTCTGTTTTCTTTGTATTATTGTAGGGTCGTTACCTTAAAATATAAAGCACCTTGAGATAACTGTTGTTGTGATTTCGCACAATATAAATAAAACTGAATTGAATTGAATAGATAAATGCTAAAAGCGGGACTACTTTTATATTTCTCATTCAAGTAGCACTTGCATGAGGTACATTTTTGTGTAAATCTAACCATTAGGTACTGTGAAATAAACTCTTGTTAACTGAAAATGCTGATGGTTTTGATGAATAATTAAGCAGTGATTTTCTGCTGTAGCTCCATACAAAGAGGAGGTAAATATGATTACAGTAAAGCATGAATTAGTAAAGACTATGCTGGCTGACCCAAAGAATGAACTCTGATTTGTTGACATATTTGAAATATTTATTCAACTTCACATTATCCATGCTCTTTGGTTGTCTTTATTCCTCGCTAAGGTCCTCTTTTCCCTGGGATTTTCTTCTGGAGATCAAAAATAGTCTCTAATTGCACCAATCTTGGAAAACAGAAAACACTGGGCTGCAAAGCTATTGCAGAAATTTCCATATTTTTGATTTTCCTTCTACTATGTTGGGTTATCATTTTATAATTTCTTGCAAAGAAAAATAAGCCATCTTCTGCATATTTAGACAGCTAGAAATATTATCATTAAATACATTAAACACATTCAGAAAACTAGGGATTGAAATATTTATTTTAGATGCAATGTGAGCACAGTGAGATCTTGAGGCAAATTAAACAGGAGGCTCCTGCTGCTTACATCCCAGAGAATCTAATTTGATTGTCTTGCATCCTTATCAATTCAGGGGGGGAGGAAGTATTATATGCCCCAGTGTGCATGATGCATTGTGCTCAATCCATAATGAATGACCCAACATTCAATTAAAAACACTCTATTCATCACCAGCTATGATTTAAACTTGTTAGTGTGGCTTTGATGTTTCTCTGACTCTGTGCAATCCTGCCTTGGCAATCCTTGTTTATCCAAGATGCACACTTTTCTCAGTGCTCTTTAATTGTCTGTAAATTAGACCCCTTTGAGATACATGACCAGCAGCTTTAAAGAGTACTTACTGAGTTTTAAGTGGGGGGAAATTAGAATAAAATGATGGAAGCTGACCAGAGAGCTGCGTGAAAGTTGCAAGAACTTTCGCTAGAAGCAGCTTATAAAGGATAGTTTTATAAGCCGTGGTGTCAGAAGCATAAATTGCAATGCTCCATGGCCTGTAGAGAGGGAAGTAAATCATTGGCTCTGCAGACTGTGCAAGTGGTCTTCTATGTGCATACACTGAGATTAGCTAATGTAAGTGTTTATTTATCTAACCAACCGTCAGTCCCTCAGCACATAAAAAAACAAAAAACATCAGTCATATTTGATAGTCAACATTTGTCTGCATTTTTGTGATTTACATATAACTCTTGTTATACTTCATGACTTCTACTGTTGCATTAATCCATTGGCCTAGTAATGTTATGGGCCTCTTGGCATTTCATTTCTCTGTTGCTTGGTGAGTGTGTTAAAAATGTAATTTATGCATCCTGCTGCTCGAGCATAGCAGCAGACTCCAGGAGAATTGTCCTTTTAATTAAAGGATGAATTCAGATGGCAATCACTGCAGTTTCATTGTTCAAACCATATTGATGTGCAGCAGTAGAAATATTTGTTTTGAATACTTCATAGTACTAAATAAGGTTTAATGCTTATTGCTCAGTACTAATACAAGCAGATACCTGTCAAAATGTTCCAAAAGATCATCTATTCTTATTAGGGCTGTTAAAGCAGAGCCTTTAGAAATTATGATTTATATCGAAAAAACTCTCATTACCACAAAGCTTCCATTACAGGGTTTTTTTTTTCTAAATTCCTTTTGACAAATTGTTCGTGGGAACAATCAACAGTCAGGTCGATAGTTTGCCATTCCTAATGGATGTTGTATTTTAAGACTCTGAGACATGGCTGAACCCACACATGTGTACCACAGGAATCTCAAAACACCAGAGTCCCAAAGAGCAAGCTATGGGAATCACTCTGTTGTATGAGAGGTGGCTGGGGGTGGAAATCTTTGCTAAGTTAAAACAATTTATGGGTGGTTTATTTACTTTATGTCAGGTTCACAGCCTGATAGTGGCTTGGAATTATAACTATAAAGAAAGGTTTTAGTGTTCTGAAAAGTGTGGTTAAATGGAGACAAGACAATGAATAGTGATAACAGACCAAGTAGGATACAACACATTGATAAGCATGTGTGGATATTACTCTCACAGTGTTTGCAGGAGCCAATCATATTTCTATTGCTCTGTGACTTCTGTTTGACTCAGGGGAAGGATTTAATGATATCCTGATATGAAGGACTATAATTTACAATTAACTGAATTAGATATTGTTTTGCCACCCATACCTCCCAGGCATCATTTTCTCTTCATATAATTGTCTTATTCATGCATTTGTTTGTTTGAGAATAGTTGGTGCTATCGGGATAGCGTCCTTTGGGTGCAACTTGTTTTCATGACTTGCTGCTATTAATTGTACTGTACAAAGTATGATTTTTTTTATTGGCAATATTGTAGCATTTACAGTTATCTACATTTCTTAAATGTGTTTATGTTTTTAATTCAAGTGGCATAGAAAGAGAAGCTTATGTGCATCAATGTGGCATTTCTTCTGCCTTGCTGAATAATTGCTGCTGTGAACACATCACTAAGGTTCAAACATAATGCATATATGCTTATTTACAAACCTTTGACATTCTTATGGATTTACAATATTGTATAATTATCACAAGTAAACATTTTCTTCAGCTACTCCATGAACAGTCACTTTGATGAAGCCGTGGCATGTTTATTGTTGCAATGTCTAAGCCAAATGTCTGCCTTTGTATTACCAACATGGACAGTTTTGCATATGTTGAGCAGACTCTGTTGCAATATGCTTCTGCTGCCTTCTACAAGCTATTAACTTTGAAGCTAAAAACAAACACATGACATCAGTTTAAATACTGTATACCAGCATACACATGTAGAAAACGTGCATCATCAACATTGATACAACTGCACAATATCAAAGCCTTAACTCACACGTTGTCCAAATATAATATGAGCTGTGTAGCAAATGCAAATCATGTATTTTAGTATGATTTAATATTGCAAAAACTAACATTTAGTATTAATGAAACATTAAAATATAACAGAAAAAAATGCCCTACAGATGATTTTCTTTTTCAAATATTCAATATTGGCTAATATTTTCTAAGGTTATAATTACAGATTAGCCTAAATGTATGACCAAACGCTCTTTTGTGTTTGAAATGAATACATAAAAGTATTTATAACACTCTTCTGTCCCTTTTACAAAGGATCTTATTAAAGGATTTCCTGAAGTCATTATTAAATACAGTGTATATGACGGGGTTTAATGAGCTATTGCAGTAACCTAACCAGAAGAACATTTTGAACAGTGTCTCTGGCACACAGCACTTGTCACACACAGCGGTGAGCGTGTACGTGAAAAAAAAGGGGAACCAGCAGAGAACAAACACTCCCATGACTACAGCCAGAACAAATGTAAAGCGTCTCTCTCTATACTGCCTTCCTTTCCACCTTTTCCCTCTCCCGCGGGACTCCGGCTGTGGTTTTGAAGCTGTTTCTCTGGGATTCACCTGAGTCACTTTTGCTGTTTTCATAGCCTTTTTCCTTGTAAGTGAACATAGGATTGTTTCATTCCCATCAGATGAGGAGGGTTCTTCCTCCACATCAAGCTCATTAGCCTCTTTACCGTCTTCTCCTCTCACCTCTCTCTGTTCTCCGTTTTTTCTCTCTAGTGTGTCTAAACCAAACTTTGCGTCTTCTGCGTTCCCACTGTGTCTTTGCCTTTCTCCAGGTGGGGCTCTTGTTCTTTTCTTGGCAATCTGGTAGATTCTAACATACACTGTGATCATAATGACACAGGGTACAAAGAAGGAGGCACAACTGGAGAATATGATGTACCATTTCTCACCATTAATGTCACATTCAAGACTGTCTGCTTTGTCCTTTTTCACTGTGATAAGCGGAGGAAATGAAATGAGAGCCGCCAGTACCCAAACTAAGCAGACTTTGCCTTTAATCCTGAGTGGTGTCCTTCTCAGGTTATACTCAATAGCTTGTGTGACAGACCAGTATCTGTCCAGGCTTATTGCACACAGATGAACAATGGATGATGTGCAGAAGAGAACATCCAAAGCCAGGTAGATTCCACACCATACCTTCCCAAAGAACCAATAACCCATCAGTTCATTCGCTAAAGAGAATGGCATCACTAAGGTGGCAACCAGGATGTCTGCACATGCTAGAGAGACTAAAAATAAGTTCTGAGGTGCTCTCAGGACTTGGCTTGTCATCACAGCAATTACTACCATGACATTGCCAAACAGTGTTAGTAGGATAAGGATACCCACCAAGATTGTTAGAGGCACAGAGGTCTGCACAGTATAAGGGTTCCTTCCAGGCGAAGTCAAATTTCCACTGTTGACGATAAAACAACCCATCAGAATGAGCTGTGGTGTCGATGATATGGTCTGAACAGGGCTCTGTCAGGAGGCTTGGAAGTTGTGCTCCAGCAGTCTATTAATTGCATCCATTCAAGAACACGACACAGAGTTGAGGCTTTTCATTTTGTTCACTGGAAGAGTTTTCTTGAACGATATCTCTGCTTCTTTCCTCTTTGTCGAGTATAAAATAGAGACCAAAAAAAAGCTTGTGTTTTTGTTATATATATCGACTAAAAAGACAAACAAGCAGTAAAAGAAATAAAGGGAACCTATTTATTCCCTGTTTTTCACATAAGATAGTTTCAAGAGTACTAAAAAAAATCTTAACCATCCACTAACTTTCAAGAATAAAAGCTTCTGCTAAATCCCCTGGAAGGTTTTGTAAAACAGACTTATATTGCAGGCAGGTCTTTTCATCTAGTGCAGCTGAAGTGGAGTACATCTTTATATAGGCTTGATCTGACGCTGGGGATCTGTGATGCTGGAATGGGCGGGGCTCATCTCACACTGGACATTTAACAAGAGAATGGGGGTTGTTCCAAGACCATGAAACCATTGGCTGATCATGACAATAATAATATTGTTGATTTATAGAAACAATATTACTATTAAATTAAATTAAATTAGAATGGATTAAGAGTACACACTGTAGGGTTTTTCATTTCTGTTCCATGAACAGATGGTGAGATGTGTTTTAAAGGAAAAACGGCTTGAAATAATATCTGGATTTTTAGAGAAGATTAAAGCTGCTTACAGAATCCTTTTTTCAAATATATATATATAATGACAAGACAGTTAAAATCAGAGTGAATGAGCTGAGGAAAAAACCTTAAAGGCTTAACCTTTTGTAACTTTCTTTTAATAGTACTAAATTTTCAAGCACGGTCTAATATATTATTAACCCTGTGTGTACCAGATAGGATACTCTGATGTGATGATTATGTTCAGGTTTTACCCACTCCCTGTATGCGCTGCTTTTTTTAGTCACAAACATGTTCACCAAGCTGCATTATTCGTTTCATTTTTAGTTTCTTATGTTTTTCCAAAACAAAAGTGCACACAAACCAAAGGTAAATCATGGCATTAGATTTGATTAAACAGCTTTAATAGTTGAGCCATCACTCATTTCCTTATGTTTTGCTTGGGAAATAGATGCAGACATTTATTGAAACATGCAGCTATAAATGAAAATAAAACATTAAAAGCAAAATAAATAAATAAAGAGTTAGTGCAATTCCAAAGAGCTTGAAAACCAATATTTGGTATGACCACTTTTACTCTTCAACACAGCATGAACTTTCTCCAAAGTTTCTTCTAATTTCTTTAAGTGGTCTTCAAGATTGGCTCTTCAGGCATTCAGGAGGACATTTAAAAGGTGTTTGAATATTGAAGGGTGACTCAACACTTTTGCACAGTAGTCTATATCTTGTGACTTACCTAAAAAAAAAAACAGTTCCATTATAATCCACTTTCACATTGTAATCGTTTTATCACATATTTCAATATAACTACAAAGTAGAATTTATTCATGTTATGATTTGAGCCATGCCTATGCTACATTTTAATCTGAAGTTGTACCATCTAGATTCTTTTTTGTTTGTTTTTCACAACTTTACTTCAGTTTTATCATTTGAAGACCAGCTAAGCCAGGCAGCAGTGGTTTCCAACCTTTTTGCAGTTGCATGTGATTGATTGAAATAATACATAAATAAAGTCTTCTATTACTATTATAGACTTTTTAAAATATCATTTAATATATTATTACAGGTAAATAAAGTGCCAGTAACTAATGAAGACTCTGTACCTATATAAAATAGATCTTTCATTATTGTCATTATATTAACATCTGGCTTTGCCAACCTATTTCATACCAAAATGGCTGCCGTGGAAAGGGTCTAATGTACAGTCACAATTTTTGTTGCTGACCAGATAAATACTGTTGCCGCAATTTACACAGGAACACTGATGACACAACGGCAGCAGTGCCGATGACGCTGGCACAGTCTAACGTGGAGCTGGAGTCTGTTTACACACCGCGAAGAGCAAAGAGGCGGAGCCGTTACCGAGACGGTGAGCTCAAGTCGAGTGAAAGAAAACGTGTTTGTAAAGTTCCTGTAATCACCAATAAAACCTTTACTGGGGAAAAGCTAGCGGGAGTCCTTGATCAAAACACAAACTTATAGAAAAGCGAACCTTTTAGCTGCACGGTTTGTTTTACACCGAGAAAAAGCTGCAATACGCCTCCATAAGTTGTATTAAAATATGCAGATGAACTGTTAACTTAGTCTGATAACAGGCAGGTTAAATCACACAGCTTGCTGAAGGCTGACGGTAGCCGTCCTATCTTGCATGGAAGCAATACCTGCAACAAACAGGGGCGAGTCTAAAAGGGGGCATGAGAAATATTGTGTTAACTAAACTGGATTCATATTTACAACTACAGAAAAAAAGGGCGGGGGGGGGGGGGGGGGGGGGGGGAAACAAAAAAAAAAAAAAAACGGGGGCAGAAA
>VVHJ01005183.1:10759-26208 GCA_015107715.1 Tylochromis polylepis
TGATTTTTTTTTTTTTTGGAAAAATTTTTATTTTTTTTTCTTTTTTTTTTTTTTAAAAAAAAAAAAAGGTATGTACATGCAATTTGTTTTTGTTTTTTTGGCAGATGTTAAATGTAAACTTTAAAATATTGCAGTTTCTAAAATGGAAATCAATGAGGACTTTATTTTGAATGAGCTGTGTTTTTTCTCTTTTAAATATTTATTATTGTTCATTAATAAGACGAAAGTATTTCTTATCTGATTACTCGGTTAATCGATGGCCTAATCGATAGATTACTCGATTACTAAAATAATCGACAGCTGTGGCACTAAAAAGAACTGATTAAAAAAAGACCCAGATTTAATATCTGCCATGACCATTAAGGTGCAATACTGCCAGCTTCTTAATGTTATCCCATGTTTGTTCTGAAAAACCTATCAATATTTAATGTTTTAAAAATCATAATTTGTCATCAATATTGGTATACAGTTTGTCAGTGGTCAGACCTTTACATACTGTCATAATGGGCATGAATTTTGGACTTTTATTGATTTCTTTGAGCTGTTCTATTTCCAAGGTCCTCAGTTGTACAGCACACATCTTCAAAGTCTTTAACAACAACAATTTTGAATTTATTTTGGATTTTCTCAAATCCATAGAGTCAAAAGAATATCAACAGGTTCAAATATGTACATTACCCCCCCCCCCCACACACACACACACACACTAATTCTGGTTAAATGGCTATTAGGAAGTTGCACCTCAACCAGATGCTTTTAGTAGCCACCTACAGTTTTCAATTGGGTTGAGGCCGGGGCTTTGGGAAAGCCATTCCAGAATAATGACGCCTGCTTTATTTTATTTCGTCACAGTTGGTGTGGAGCACCCACAATTTCATTGTACATGTACAATGATAATAAAGGGCTATTCTATTCTTTATTCAATCTAAACCAGTTTTGTTGTGTATTTGGGATCATTGTCCTTTTGGAACCCCCAAATTGTGCCCAAGTTTCAACACTCTAGCTGTTGATTTGAGGTGAAGTTGTAGAATTTGGAGGTAGTCCCCTTTCTTATTATTCCAATCACGTTGCGCAATATACCAGTACCACTGGCAGCAAAACTGTCCCAGAGCATGATGCTAACACCACCATGCTTGACAGCTGGTACAGTTTTCTTAGGTTTGAAAACCTCATGGCTTGAACCTTGGTGGTTCCTGGGTTGTTCCTGAACAGTCTAACCAGTTTCCTCTGATCTGAGGGTGACAGTTTGAACCTTGTTTCACACCTTGGCAAAGTGGTCACAGATCTGAATAACTTGTACTTAAAACTGTAAAATTGTCTGAATTGATGATCTTGGAATCTGCAGTTGTTTAGAAATGCCTCCTTTCCCAACTTGCAAAAATCTACAATTCTCCTTCTTAGATCTTTACTTAGTTCCTTGGACTTTACCATTGTTCTGAGGATTGCTCAGTCCGATGAGTGCTGTCAAACAAATCCTTTTTATGCTGGCAAAGAGAAACTACCAAGTCTTAGTCAATCGTGATCACTAACAAAAAGTTAATAGGTCTTGGCCTTGTCAAATTTAAAGATATTGTAGAACCTTGAGCATCACTTATTAAAGGAGTTTGTTTATACTTTTGAGTCTGGGTGTATAATTCGACCCTGTTTGGTTTAGAGAAATTCTGTAAGAATGTGAGAAATTCAAACTTATGAAGCCACTTATTGGGTTGTTTTTTTTTTTTAAGTCCTTGGGATCAACACAATCATTCCACCCTGGAAAAAGGACAGATCAAAGACATCATTAAAAGCCACAAATTCCCCTGACATTCGTGTCTGTCATGAGTATATATAAACTTTTTACCAAAACTGTATCCCTACATCCCCAAAATGCACACTATGTGAGTTGTGGGAAGTTCAGTTTTTCTGTTGTAGACCAAATAGATTCAAATTTGAATTAAACAACCTTTTGATTCATCGTTTTACCCTTGGAGTTTCCAAAATGTTTAATCTTTTATTTTATAACCTTCATCCTATAGAATAAGGGTATGGGTCACTTGTGATAAGCAAAGAGACAATATTATTACCACCGACAGGGGCGCTGGCGACATCAGATCTGATCTGTTATCGCGAGAGCGCGTTCAATGTGTTTCCGGCTGGTTTTCCGCGACGGAAGTACGGAGAGTGGACTGTTCTTTCTTTTTAAGCAGTCATTTTGAACAAAGATATCGGGATTAGAGTTGAATGCTTACTATATTTATCTGCAAAGAGTATTGATATTGAGGTAAGATTACACAGTAACCCGTTATTTTTGTCTCTCAACCACTGTGACGCTTATAGTTAGCATTAGCCGACGTACGTTAAATTTACGCAATTTTAGGGCCAAGGGATTTTGCTTGCTAGCCGTTTAGCGCCATGTTAGCGTGGATTTTGTATGAGACAAAAAGTAAATCATGGTCTGTAGTATTTTTTTGTGACACAGCTTTCACTCATTACGGGTTTTACACAGCCTACATTAGAAGTTTGTATATTCGGCGTGTGCCTATTCCAGGCTAGCACGCTAATTTATCCCGTTTGCCACTGAGTTATCGGATATGTGCTAACGCAAGAGGCCATTTTCCCTGTTTTGTCAACACAGATGTCGGAGGACTTGGTTAAACAGTTGAGCAACTACAAAGCCCAGCTGCAGCAAGTTGAAGTCGCTCTATCTACTGATCCAGACAATGAAGACCTTCTTAAACTCCAAAAAGACTTACAGGTTTGTTTAAATTACTCATAGTAGTTTTAAAGTAACACTCCGAAAACCAAAAAGGAATGTGAATTCTTCTAATTTAATTATTCATAAGTTTAGAATAAATGGAACTCTAAATATTTTTACACAATGTTCTTTCTGACTCAGAATTATTTGATGTCATTCAGGAGAGATGTTTCACAGATTATAGGTCAGCAGGTCGTTTACAACAGTTTAAATACTTGCAATAACTGGCACAACAGTGGGTCACATTGTGACATATATCTTATTGAAATTTGCAGTAATGCAGCAAGTTAGAGCTTTTTAATAAATTAGCTACATTTTTAAGAATATTAATTTTTGGTAATTAAAGAAGCCATACACATGTAGATGTGGAAGCACATCTGTACCAATTTGGTCAACTTAAAACTATTGCTCATCTTTTACCCTGCAACCTTTCACAAGTGCACATGTAATGGTGTAAGGTCCTGTCTCTATTTTGAGGGTGATTTATTACAAGTGTCTAATAAAGTTTACTGGTTTGTGCTACATTTTTAAATATAAACAAATCTCACAGTTATATCAGATCACCTGCTAAGAAACCTTAGTACTATTTTAATCAGCATTTGAATTTTGAATGTCACCTGTCTAAGCTCATTTAGTCTTTTTTTCTTTCATTTAAGAAATATTGCAAAAATCAAGCATTAACTGTCACCTAATAATTTGGAATACAGTTTTTATCATCTCCTTGTCCTTTTTAGGCCCACACTAACTAGCCATTGCTTATTCACCACCATTATTTTGGCTTCCCTTTGCTGGTTTCCAGTGAAATTCAGAATTCATTTTAAAATGTTATTACTTGCATATGAAGCCCTACATAGCCAGCCTTCTGCTTTATATAGCAGACCTGTTGAGATTTTATTCGGGCATTCAGCCTCTCCTGAATGCAGGAATAAAATTCATTATTCAGCCCAGGGGGAGGGGGGTTTCTTTAATTTTTTTTTTAATGCTTCCTAATGTGTGTGGACTGATGCTGATTTTGTAATGTGGAAAAGAACTGATGATCTCATGATAAGGTTTTATCCTATGTGGTGAATACCCCATTTAACAAATTAAACCTTTTAATTTTTCCCGTCAAAAAAGCCAAGCTTCATGTCTTTTCTGATATTAGTAGAGCTAAAACTGTGAGATGAAGAGTGAAAGTGTCTGCTGCCAGTTTTATATTTCCCCTCAACTTTTGGACCTCTAAGAAATGAACTGAACAAGTTAACATGCAGTGGGGAGTGGCACATGTGCAGTTGTATGTGCCTCTGCATGAAGGCGATGGCATGCATTCAGACTTGTAGGAAACTGAAATGCTTCAACTGGCAATACTTTGTATTATTCCTATTTTAATATTTTAAAGTTCTGTCTGACTGTCTTCATGGTTGAGCTTGATTTTCTTAACTTATCTGATGAATTTTTCAAACCTTAATTGTGGAGCGTGCCACTAAGTCACCCCACAGTGATTTATGTTATGATACTTTCGCACTTGAAATCTCTCTATCATTCTGTTTTTACTGTTATGACTGTAGGGACTTTAAATGTTATTGTTAACTATATTTTCTGATGGAAAATAAAAATCTGATTTCCTTTTTTAATTTTGTATTTTGCAGGAAGTCATTGATTTGACAAAAGACCTCCTGACCTCACAGCCGGCTGAGACTGCTGCCAAAACAAGTGGCTCAGACACTGTTCCTGTGAAGCATGGCTGGAATGTGGGAGACAGGTGTCTGGCTATGTGGAGTCAGGACGGACAGTGAGTGTCAGCAGCCTCTTTAAATGAAACATTATATGTGTCTGCATACTTTTCATAGCGCTGCAATTTAAACCCTCATCTGGATTGCAGTAGTTGTATCTTTAGTTTTGTAGATACATGTTAGTTGCACATGTCAAGTACCAAAATTTCCAACTGCACTTGTTAAATGAGTCAAGGAAATGAGATTATTTATACTGATCTGGGACAACATTGTAAAAACAATATTGTAAGCAACAATTTTAGATTGAAATCCACACATTTAGCCATGTTTAAGGAAACAAGTGTACAGTGTTTTTGTAAATATATATTGTGACTATAAATTGTAATAATGGAAAATGGTGTAAGATGTGTCATGTAGTTGTATTTAACAGACAGATTATATGTTAGTTTTAGGCTTTACGTATAAAGTAGAGCTGGAGTAATTGGCGCATACTCACCTGCTTACAGACGGGATTTTTTTGCAGGGTTTATGAAGCTGAGATTGAGGAGATAGACCGAGACAACGGCACTGCAGCCGTTACCTTCACAGGATATGGGAATGCTGAAGTGATTCCTCTACAGAACCTCAAAGCAGTAGAGGAAGGAAAGCATTTGGAGGAGGATGGGAGTGTAAAGCCAAAGTCGAGGTATGAGCAAACTTTTCTCTAACTCACTCAATGAAGCTCTGTGCATATAAAACTTAACTTAATTCATGGACAGGAAAGGAAACAGCTGTAATCAACCATATGAACAATTGAGACACAATTAAGTGACTTTCAAGCTTTAAAACTAACAGCACAAGAGTTCTCCTGGAAAACTGGAGAACTTTGAAGAATGGGTGCTGCATAACTCAAAGAAGCAATTGAAGCTGAACTTGGCTTAGCTAATCTTATTAAAAGAAAAGAACAAAATTAAACTTAACTGCATGCTACTTAACACAAAAGGATGTAGCACTCTTAGAAACGTAAATGTATTATTATTATTATTATTATAGTAACAAAGCTTGTTAGGAAATACCAATATAGAATTTTACTATGAAGCTATGGGTAACTTTTGCATCAACCATACAGAGCAATGAAAAATGGCAGCAAGCGGCTCACAGTAAATCATAGCAGCCTTAAATGACAGCTTAGCAGCCCTAAAGCAGCTGTGGCTATTAGAGTTGGAGCTTGACTGGAACGTGGGACTGGAGCAGTCCAGTCAGTCATTTTTGAGGGCAGGATGAGAGACAAGTGCAAGTACAAATCAGGGGCCTGTGCACATTAATCAGTCTATAAAATGGGTAAAGAGGGAATACATATGCAAATTAGCTTAAGCTAACTCTGGTACAAAGCATGGAATGGCAACATTTTGTTAATATTGTACATGGTTACTCTTCAAATAAAATTAATTATTGATGATGATGATAATAATAATAATAATAATAATAATAATAATAATAATAAAGACACCCAGTACTATAAAAGGTATATTATAGTTTCTGTGTCAACAGGTGTGCTAAAAGAATTTTATGTGACATAAATTTAGTCATAAAACTGTGAACTTGAGGCTCCCTGAAGATATTTACGTGTCTCACTTATCCATGTAAAGATTGCACTACATACTACATAGCATAGCATTATAGGCAAGCAGATATCCACATGGACATTGTGCTCACAATCCAACAACTAGAGGATGCCTTTAACACACTCTATTTTGTCACTTTTTTTTTGGTTCAGCTCCATGTGTTTGCTGTCATTTTGAGGTTGCTGCATAAGCGATGATGGTCTCAAAGACACCAAAACAAACTGCTTTGTAGATGTTTTTGTCTGATTTTGGAGAAATGATAATTAAGAAAACAATAAGAAATTCTACCGTTATCCATGAAAAAGTTTCTCTTTTCATTTAATGTTCAATTTTTATACCTGTACCAATTAGCTTTATTAGTAGAGACACATCGATCTCTACTAATGAAGTAGAAAAATAAAGTCAGGATTGTCTCGCTAAACCAGGGACCGAATTCCAGGCACTGGAACGGGTAATTTTCCAGTATTCTTGGTCTGGAGTCGTCATTAATCCGTCATATGGCTGATTAAGAGCTGGTCTGTTTCAATCATACACGACTTGCGCACAGCAGCGCAGGCTCACTTCTGCAGTCACAGCCATATGCTAACAAAGCATGGAAGTGAGTGAAAACACAAAGTTTGCCAAAGTAAACCGTGGGGAGACCACCATGAAAACCTTTGTAACAACAAACCTAATCAGACAGCTAAACGTGGACACTCTAAAGAAGCTAACAAAGGGAAAGTAGTCAAGGACTCAAAGCCAGCCACAAGACAGCAGCCTCAGTAAGAGCAAGGGCTGTAAGAGTTAAATAATTGTGTATTTTGAGAAAATGAAAAACTTAGAAAAATAAACAAGAAAAGGGACATTGTCCTGCTACCAGGCAAAATTATAAACACATTGGAAACTGATGCAAGTACCTGAAAGTCTTTTTTTTTTTGCATAGATCTGCTGCACCTGCTTTTGTTTGGTAAAGTAAAATCTGTCAGATGAGGGTTGGGTGTACAGCAACACTTTCAGTTAATTATTTGTACCTCTTTCCAGTAGCAGAGCACTTTATTTTCATTTTTTAAAGTGAGAGAGCATCCTGTACCTTACAGCAGTTTAAGGAAAAGTCCTCCCATTTAATAATCTCTTTATTATGAAAATGTTTTGTATTAAAGACAAAATTATTTTTTCTGTGTAAACGCTGTCAGTTACAATTCTTAGAAAGAACATCAGAATCGGGGTGGGGGTGGGGGGGGGATCTGTATTGAAATTTTTTTTTCTCTCTAGGAAAGAGCAGATAGCAGAGCAGAGGGAGTATAAAAAGAAGAAAGCCCAGAAGAAGGTACAGAGAATGAAGGAGCTGGAGCAAGAACGAGAGGAACAAAAGTCAAAGTGGCAGCAGTTCAACAATAAAGCCTACTCAAAGAACAAGAAAGGCCAGGTAAGTTATTTTTAAGACTAGTGTTAGAAAACCAAGATATCTGCTTGAAACTAGTGACACGTGTCCATATGTTACTGTTAAGTTCTGTGTAATGCATAATTAATACAGATTTTCCAGTAATACCTTGTCGCAACCGCTAATGATGTTGATTTACATCTGGTTTTGTTTATTTTAGGTGAAGAGGAGCATATTTGCATCTCCAGAAAGCGTCAACGGAAAGGTGGGAGTGGGAACGTGTGGTATTGCAGACAAACCTATGACCCAGTACCATGACACGTCCAAATACAATGTCAGACATCTAATGCCACAATGACCTGTTATAACCTGTACATAATAGTCCACTGTATACTAGCTGTATCAGTGCTTTCCATTGTGTTTATACATGATTTAAGTTTCTCGAGTAAAGTAAGCTTTGAAAGTAAGTGTTTGCACACCAATGTTTTGAAATATTGTTGTGTGTATATATATAAAAATTATTATTATTAGGCACAACAAATAAAATCCATATGAGGGACTTGCCCTCCATTGGAACATGGTCATTTATTATGTAAGAACAGGAAATGGTGTTTTAGAAAAGCCATAGAGTTTGCTGTTTGTCCACTAAGGCCAAATACCATCTGTTTTATTTATAAACATACACCTGTAGATGTGGTGTTTGCATTTGAGGCTGGATTTTAAACATTAACGTGTTCTAGGAAAGTCTGAAGAATAATAATGGTGTTGATTTTGAGTTGGCTGAATTTAAGTTTTCCCTTATGTACATATAACAGTGAAATAAACATTGTTTTCAGTTTTTAAAGATTTGATCCCTCACATCATTTCACCATCTCCACAGTGTATTTTAGTTGTGGCCCCGTCAGGTCCTGTAGGTGGTGGTAAAGCGATGTCATCAACGTCAGGTTGCAGCTGTTAATACAGTCCATTTTCTCATTTGAGCAACATGATTTTTTTTTTGTTTGTTTGTTAGATGCTCAACATTGGTAAACTGGCTACACCACAGACCTGACTGACATGTGAAACTTGCTCTTCTAATACAACTCATCTAAGTTTATTGAACATTAAAAGTAGGGATTAAAAGAGACAGCATCCGGGTTTTTCTGTGTAGAGGTTTATTAAGATTTCAAGGGTAGTTATCAGGAACTGTAACAAAGCAGGGGACCAGCAGCACATGTTTTGCAAAAAAGTCACCTTGGATGGCTGATTAAGCACAAGAAAAACATTCTGGGGGTGTGCTTCAACGTACTTCCTTAACAAAAGTCATTTTCATAGTGCATTTTATTGTTTCCCAAGCACGTTGGGGGTTACAGGTGCAAGAGTCATATACCCACTTTAAGACACAATTTGGTGGTGATCTACTTAGAAACTGGATCAGAAGAATGCAGATAAATGATCTCATTTGGTTTCATGGATTCGAATAGCTCAGCAGTGCAATTCTTTGTGTCAAATACATGTCAAATTATCAAGTCTCCAGATTTCAAGGATTTTAGCTTTTCTGCTACGATACAAAAAAAGTTAAACAATGAAGTACAAACCAAAATCTGTGGTGTTTATGTGGTTCATGCTACACACATGGTTTTAAGACTCAATCAAAAGTACATTACAATGTGATTAGAAAGGCTACATTCAAATACACATGCACCATAGCGTTTCAAGTCCATGACAATCGGTTCACTTTTGATTATGAATAGCTGGTACTAGTGCTGGAGCAAGTGGAAAACTATAATTTGGAGTTGGACGGACAGAATAATGTGCTAAACCCAGCCAACACTGAAGATATATTAAAACTAGAGGCATTATTGCTTGAGCTTTGTGCTTGGACAAGTGCGGGATAGCTTATTACTGTCTAAAAAAAAATTTAATTCACGCACAGTGTGAAAGCATTTCGAGTAATGCATTAAACTTGTAGCACTGCTTCAGTGGGGATTTTACATCATGTAAGTTTGGTAAACATTTAGAAACAGAAAATAATGAAAGAATTTAACAGCAAGGTTTTTTTTTTTCATTCAAGCATGACCAAGACCTAGCTACAGTACAATTAAATATACCAAAAATAAATATTATATGCAAAATAAATTAGAATAACAAGGGTGGACTGCACCACCTGTCTGTATCTGACTGTATGTCACTTAAGAAGAGGGACGCCACATGGATCAATGATGTTTGTGGGTCCTAAAGCAGAGGTTATAGAAGTATGATAAACATTTTGGAATGCAGACATTTTAGCCCTTTCCTCTGACTTGTACATTGACAAGAAGTGCTATCTGGATATATTATCCAAAGAAAAAGGGCCATGTTTTTTTTTTGTGTGTTTTTTTTTGTGTTGTTTTTTTGTTTTTTACAAGGCAATGGAGCGAACGTTCCCAATGGTGAGTTTCTAGCTGGTATTTGGGATTTTTTTTTTTTTTTTTTTGTCTGTTTTGCTGGTTTCTGAGGATCAACTTCACTAAAGGTACAATTTAGCCTTTAGTGTTTGACACAGGTGCATTCATGGGTCCTCTACAGGATCACTATCAAGTGCAGGTATGGCGGATTCAAGCTGGTAATGGGTAAAGGGACATTCAGGTGATTGGTTAAGTCATCTTTTAAAGTAAGGAAGCCGTATATTGCTGGAGATTTGTGGTTGTGTAAATTGGAGCCGCTTTTGGCTTTTGGGAGGAGACTGTTTTAGACTTTCAGACTTGAGCTGAACTTAAGGCTGGTTCTTGGGTGGGGATGTTTCATTTGTCAGGTAAAGATAGGATAGGGGCTGGTTCTTCTGACGACAGATTAGCTAAACGGTAAGAGAGACTGGAGCTGTAGGCTGGTACTTTGACAGGTAAAAGCCATAAGAGACTGCAGCTTAATGAAAGTATAGGCTGGTGCTTTAAGCAGAAAAGGCCAGTTTCAGGCTGCAAGTGGAGTAGCCCTCGTCACTGGCGGAGCTCTGCCGGCTGCTATGGTCATCCAGGTCGCTTGCACCACTGGTGCTTACACTGTCCATTTCTCCATGGGAGAACTCAGTGCTTTCCACATCAACTTCAATTTCCTCTGCTCAAACACACACAGAAAAAAAATGAATACAGATCAGTCAATGTATTTGAAATGAAGCGGAGCCTTTAGTGCAGCTACTAACCTCTGTCAGACTCTGAGCGATCAGAGTCCATGCGGGAACCCAGGCTGTCCATACGAACCCGCTCCCTCTCACCGTGGGTCTGCAGCAGAGCTAGCTGCCTCTGCAGGTGCCTTTGCTCCCTCTCTAAGGTCTCCAGCTGGTGTTGACTCCTCCGGTCTATCTCTTCAAGTTTCTAAAACGTGGTGCGAGTAAGAATTAAAGGCATTGCATTACACAGAAACCTAACAACAATATCAGGCAATCTGTGAGGTTCTTATCTATCACAGTTGGTGTTTATAAAAAGCATTTTCCATGAAGTCGTTATTACTACACCTCTGTAAATGTTCCTCATGTTTAACATGATATGGAAAGCATGGCAGAATTCTCATGTATGCAGTGAGTTGATAATGTGGTAATATGTACATATATATGGCTGCTGTAAAATGTGATAACCCCTGCGCTTTCTAATAAATTATTTAACACAGTGACAGCAAGTTGCTGGATGGGATCTAAGGGAATAGATGGTGTCTGTGTGTGGTGGATAAAAGTGAAATATGGCTGGATGGAGAAGGAAGAGAATTTGTTTTATGGGCTTCAGTATACAAATGAATGTAAAGGTCACCCTGTCCTGCTCTGAGCAAGACTGTTTTGTTTTTGGCCCTCTTAGTTTTAACTTATGCATTTAACCTTCGCCAACTTGGACTCCAGTCCAGTTTAGGTCCCGTTATGATTTCCAGTAGTTTTTGTTGGATGTGTATACTTCAAGTTGCTTACTGCAATTGTTGCTGTTAAGCTAAGAAATAACCAAAGTCCTGGAATTGCATTATGAACCTCTGTAATCATACGGATATGAGATCACATAATCCCAGTCATTACGTCCGGTTGTCCCATAAATCAAAGATAATGCATGCAACTGCACATTTATAGTTCCAAGCGGCAGAATGCGTAAAATGAACATTGATTTTTGGAAGAATGTAATTAATTTAAAAAACAAAAGACTGCTTTTCATATTGTTCATATTGGCAAAAGCTGTGTATTACATTTCATGTAATGTCCTCTATTATATTATTAAGATAATAAGCATTAGGGACATATTAGCTTGAAATATAAATAAAGATATTTTTTTGGCAGGGACGCCCACTTCATTTTACATAAATATGACAGAGATTTATTTGTTGTATTATGAAGGGTAAGACTTTTGATCTGCTGCTAGTTCTGAGTAATGTTTAAATAGACTTGTGTGTTTATATAGATGAGGTGAACTTCCAGTTCACCTAAATGGAATTTGGTATAATGGAACCTCCACATAAGTGACAGTAGTACTAGCTTTTCTCTCTGCAGCTCAACAGAGCTTATTATTGGCTGCACCTGCTCCACCTTTTATTGTACTGCACAACCCCTGGTTCCAAAAATACACCGCAGCAGCATTCAAAAGCTTCATTTCCTGGATGTGAAACAGGCAAGTCCAAAGTCAACAGCTGACATCTAAGGTACTTTACTCACTAACCCTGACTGTGATAAACTCTCAGAGCCAGCTGCCAAGCCAGGATTGCTTTCATATTGTAGCCCTTAGTCATTCTTTAGCTGTTGCTCACAGCTGGAAACTGTCCAGACGGGGCAAAAAAAAAAAAAAACAGCACTAATTTTTCCACCAAAGTTTGATCTGACTTAGCTTGCTACATTCAGGGAGTCATTGCATTGAATGTTTGAAATCTTTAAGTCTCTTTTAGTTCAGTCAGTCAAGCAGTGTTAATAGCAGGATAGCTGTGGTGCTCTTAAGTCCAGGGGTAAGTGTCCCATTCTGACATTATCCTGCAGTGTTAAAGACACAAGTTCTAATCAAAGACTTACCAAGGCTCAAAACCTTGCAAAGGTGAGCCCTGCAAACATCCCCAGGGAGATTTCTTCAAAGGGAAAGAAAAACTCAAAACAACCACACAGCAGCTGCCTTAAGGTCCAATCATCTCAGGGTTCTGGGAAAAGTGACTATACTAGGAAAATCCCTACTTTACATGTAAACCATCAGCATGTAAGCATTTAGCGTTGCTTTATTGTCAGTTTATGATGAATTTTGTGTTTATCCATTCGTATCTTCTCCTTTCCCAGTGTTTGAACTGAGTCAGTTACAATTAAAATCGAACTTTTTCACTCTGCAGCGGCGGTTGAAAATAACACAGCTCTCTCCCCTGTTTGAGCCAATATACAAAGCAATATGCTGTAAACAGCATGCCGGCACTGCTGTTGACAGCAACAGGTCTTTTTTTTAAATTTTATTTTATTTTTTTACTGATAATTACCCATGACTGAATTTAGTTGCTTTGGGTCCTGCTCTTAGTCACACTTTGCCTGTATCCAGGCCTTTGAATCTCAGCACTGCAGAAACACAGAAGACAGTTCTGTTTGATTTCAGGCCAGTTCATGCTGGTTCACTGTCACACTGCTATGGCTTGCTGGGACGCATTATGTTATTAGTATCACCTGTGTTTTTCGTGCTACGACAAGTCAAAGCCCCTGCTGTGAATAAGGCCTTTTTCGGCATGGTGACTAAAAGGTTATGTTGTTGCTGCTGCTTTCTCAAAGTGATATTAACCAAACTATTAACACGTGGGCGGCCAGGCAGAAAAAGCACAATGTCAGTATGGTTGCATTACTACTTTTGAGAGGAAATTAGCTCTTAGTCCCATTACAGCACCATAATCCTCCCTTAGACTACCACACCTTGATATGTGCTTTGGCCTTGTTGAGCAGTCCCAGAGTGGTATGCCGACTGCAGTCTGGTCCCAGAGGAATGAGGGACTTCAACCTCTCCAAGCACAGGCGAAGATGTGCTCGCCTGTAGAATACATGGAGCAATCAGCATTATTCAACATAATACATGAACAGAAAATTGATTGATGAATTTCCACAGTAATGTATTCATTTGCACTGATCCTCATCCGGTCAGATTATTACCTCCTCATCCAATTTGATTTGTATCTTATTAGAAAAAGCAAAAACTACTTGATTGATCCTCATCAATTCTATTCAGGATGATGAGTGATGTAAGTGTTAATGGATCCTGGCACTTTATCTGTTTATCCCTTTTGCTCATAAGCTATGCCATCTGACTCCTTTACAATTAAATATGGATCTGTCTGGTCCCAGATTTAAAAACTGCCGAGGTCAGCCTGATATTCTATTTCTGATCCACCAAAGCCTCTGAGCCTGTGGTCTGAATGAATGCAGAAACTGGCAAAGGACACTCACTATCCTTTCAACAAAAAAAAATGGTGTAAAATGTAGGTCAAGTCATGATGTCATCTCTTTTCTTCTGCACTGGCCACCATTTTGTAATAGAAAACAGTCCTTTATGAGCCTGCATAAAGAGGCTGCCTCATCCTGGAGCTACAGAAGCAAACTGCAGTTAGACCTGCAGCTGAGAATCTCTCACGAAGGAGCCCTGTTGTCTGGAAACAGACGGTTCCCATTTGCTGACTGGGGAAATGTCTGCATGTCCTCCAGGAACAGTGCTGCTTACACCTCCCTTTTATTTGCCTCGCAAAATGCACTCTCCTATCACACACAACTCGTGACATTTCAGAGTTGTTGATAAAAAAAAAAAGGCCTTTTTCTTATAAGCCCATGATGATACTATGCTGATTTATGGAACTCTGGTACAAGTCATGTTGAAAATGCATGGCCAACGTATTTAGCATATGACTTAGATATGCAAACAAGGACGCAGAATGCTTTAATTTTATGAGTTTGAAGCTCCCTTTTGAAACAACCGACTGTTGAGATAAACTGCCACAGCTGATTAAAGACTATGGGCGTTCTGTCATTCTTTTCTGTCCTTCATCCTCACAGTCAACTTGTTATGCATAGGTAACAACGAAGGAAGTATGACTCGCAACACTTCATTGTCTTTATTTTATCCTCTTTAGTGCAGTCTTCACCTGTCTGCATTATGTGTTTATATCATAAACATGCATATAAGTGACCTCCTCGCTGATTTTTCACTCACCTGTTCTTTTCCAGTTCATTGTGTGCCGACCTGTTGAAAATGATAAATATATAAACAGAAGGGTCACGTGGCTTAAAAATGCAAAATACACACATACACATACACACACACACACACACACACACACACACATATATATATATATATATATATATACATATATATATATATATATAGGTGAGCTTTTCAAGGCTTCAACCTACCTATTGTGAATATTGTCCAGTTTCCTGTTCTTCAATTTACGCTGTTTCTGTTGATGTGAAATCTGGGTTGCGGGGTATGTTGAAGCATACCCGTGCTCACATTCTGGTGATAAAAGTAAAAAGATAAAGAGGATTAAATATGCTACAAGGAAGAAGATGGTTGGATTTGGGCAATGGCAACACATCCTTGGAATAACTAAAATTCAGTGCAGTGCACAAGCACACCTTAAAAATGTCCATATATAAATATATATAGTTTCATTTAGTGTAATTTATGAGTCCAGACTGAAGAGCAAACGCTTGGAAACAGCCCTCAAGTAAGAATAATTTAACAAATCACACAAGAACTACTATTCCCAGTAAACCTCGCCAGACACAATCCTGCACGCGATTGGTCACCTGCAGTGACACTCGAGCTGGAAACATGCATCCTGACCAATGAAAACTTTGCAATTTGTTCCATGTGGAAACCATGTGAACAACACATACAAGGAAGCAGATGCTGGCCGAGCAAACCCGCAGTTGGATTTCGAATTAGGAATTTTCAGTGGAAATGAAACCCCCCACATTACATTATTAGGTCAGAGAGGGGGTAAATGCCAGACTTCCGAGTGGATGGGATATTTTAGGAGCGCAATCTTGAAATTAGCTGTGAGAGACTGATACAAAAAAAAAAAAAAAACAAAAAGGAAAACTG
>VVHJ01005183.1:26228-39820 GCA_015107715.1 Tylochromis polylepis
GTGAGAGACTGAAAAAAAAAAAAAAAAAAGCATAAACGGGAAACTGGACGTCTCGTGTCATAAACGTCTACATGTATGAACGTAAATGCGCACACATGCATGGCTGTGCAAGTTAATATAGTGAATACACTGAACCGTGCGTTATGTGCCGGTCTGCGTCTCCCACGGTCTGCAAAAACACCGGTTTTAATGGGAGCAGATTGCTGCAAGGCTATTGTTGCGAGGCTGTCTCCGCTATGCGATTGTTTCCCGACTTCCAGATTTCGGTGATTTCTGGAGTTCTCCGTCGAGTGATCATATTACGTAGGATAAGTGTGAGGCCGATTGAGACCGCACGGTTTCCCAGTAGCAGGTAAAACATGACAGGCTGCTGTCGGGCTGCGCGTCTTTTGTCGCCTTCGCCTCTATTGTTGTCTGCTCGGCGCATTACGTGTTAATATCCCCTGCAGCCCGTGTTTACTTACTTCCGTTGTTCTTCTCAATGTTTTCAATGTAATTGGCTGCATCGAGCAGCACTTGCACGTTCTTCATAAAAGTGCCGATTTGGTCCATTGCGGAACATTTGGAGTATATAACGTCGCTGAAAGAATAGTCGGACATCTCTCCGAAATCCTGCTGGTCCATGGACGCATCAGACTCCGACAGGACCTCTTCGGGTTTCAGCTCGCTGTGATGTCTCGTGTACTTTACCATTTTTTTCTGTTCTTTCTTTGTTTCGTTCTTTGTTTCTTTTTTTTTTTTTAAACTTTAGGCTTTTGGGGGGGCTTTGACAAATACGCAGCGCTGGAATTGCTCTCCTTGTTCCGTCTGTGCGCTGAGCGGATGACTGAAATGAACTAGGCTGGATGGAATTGCAGTCCTTAGCCTCAGCCACTTGCCCTACTTGGTGGATAATCCCTCCCACTAACGCATGCACATTGCATTCATTGTCAACCGTACCATAATAAATCCTCATTATCAATACTGCAAGAGAGTAACAAATAGCACACTTGTGTCCAGTGACATTCTGCAATAATGGCTGCTTTCATTTGTAATAAAGCTGCATTATTTTAGTTGGCATAAACTGGATAATAATGACAAATGCTCCGCTTCCCATGTGCATTCAGTTATCTCTAAATGTGTATGTGAACGGAGTTTAAAAGTGAAAAAGCATTAAGATCAAATGGCAGATCTAATCAATAGTTCAACCTGGATACCGGGGACAACTGCCAGGGTTGGTCTTGGTTATAAATATGTAATCACTTGGGGCTTTTGTGTTGTTAAAGGGCCCCACATGGTACTGCTTCAATGCTGGAACTGCACACTGTTCCCACATGCTTTTAAATGTGCTCTGTAATTAACATCTTTACACATTTGTACACTGGGTTAGCAGTTTAGAGAGCTACTTGTGTCGCTTTCATGTTGCACGGCGTTGTCATCCCGTCCTCACAAAAACCAGATACCTGTGCGAGATTTCAAAGCTGATCGAATGCAGTACAACATGCAGAACTCAGGTGTTTGATGTGATCATTTTAGGTGATTCGTTTACTTCCCGCTGGATTTGAAAATTGAGTTTTGGGAGGGGAGTGCAGGTGGGGAGGGAGATTCTTGGTGTAAATCAAATGAACTCATATTTGTTCAGGTGCAGTTTGTTTGCTATTATTTGCATTTAATAATCGCATTGTTTGCCCCCCTGAGCCCCTCAGGGTGTCTTTTCCTGGTTCCAAAGCAGTCTAAACTCACATTGCGGTTAAAAGGAAAGTTGCAAACAAGTGAAAGGATTTTTAGGAACAGGCACAGCCAGTCCTTTAGGTGCATTTCCCACGAGTGTATAAATGACCTTACTTTACCAAACTTTAAAGTTATCTGCCGTTTACAAAAATTAACCTTGAAATTGAATCTTCTTCGAGCTTGATGGTCCACTTCTGTTGTCCCTTTTGAGAGATTAAGAAGTCATTTTCCCCCACGCTGGGAGGAATGGAAGAGAACAGAGGGGGGAAAGGGACTGCCTTTACAAGGCCAGCCATGCGTGCAGGGCTGTGTTGTGCCTCTGAGACAATGGGTGCAGATGGCTGGCCCGCTGCAGATGTGGTCTGGTCTGTTAACGGACGCCTGTGAGAGAGTACACCATCCCATGGAGGCTTTAATAAGCCTGGCGAGGCCTCTCACATAGACACTGAAACAGTGACGCACACTTCAGGGACACATATTCTTACAAATACAGGTCTGTTTTGACTTATAGGCATGGCATATTTCTCCCCTGATATGAAATAAGGCTTTTGTTACTGGAGCATGTTTAGCATATAAAACAACAACGCCAGTGCGCACTCAGACATCATCTACTGCAACGCACATGCTCAAAAGGACACACAAATAGAGTGAGACATGGACAGAGAGTTCAGTGGGGGATGGAAACTGACAGCTTTTTACCAGGAAAAGACTCATCTGTGCTTGGAGGCTTGTGTGCAGACTGATTCTGCATGCTGCACACTGATAGCGACTGTGGAAAGCTGACCCGCTGTAGGTTGGTGTAGAATGTGACCCCAACTGGAGTAATCTGAAAAGCCTGAGGATTACACCAGTGGCTCAGTTGTCACAGAGGAGGCAAAGTCACACAGTGCTGGAGTGTGTATAGGCTTGCTTTTATAAAAAGAATATGCCAAACATCACACATAAGGGAAAATAATCCATTTTGGGTGTTGTCAAAAAGGCAAATATATTTATTTTTTAAATGCAGGGGACTCTATTTGATGTTACCCTGTTAAGATTATGTTTTCAGACTATCCATTGTATCACAACAGTCTCCTGCTGTTTCAAAACAATAGCTGCACTTTGCCCCGAGGTCACAGCAGGACAATACAGCAGACCAGACGTGTGTCACCTGCTCCGTCCTCTCCTTAGCACTGTCAGAATGTCGTCGGGGTCAGCACAGAGCTTTTTTTTTTACTTATTTATTCTTAATAACTGTCAGTCTTGTTCGTTTTTACATGAAACTTAAAATCCTGTTTACTCTTTCTTAATTGTGTCTTTTTTTTGTTTTTACACAGTTAAATGCAGTGCCTTAATACTTCTCTCCCTATTACATCTCATAGAAGGTGAGATGTGTGTGTAGTTTGGGCAGGGTGGAGGTTCAGATCCTGTCACTTCCCCCAACATGAACACCTGTTGGAGACACCAAATCCTCTCTTTGTCTCTGCATCCCCCCCTGTCAGTGGATTACTATGACAACGCCCATTCATATCATGGCTGAATGCTGATTATACAGCTTCACACAGTTATGTCTGAATATATTGTTTTAGGGGAGCTTGCTTTTTCTTTTTTTTTTTAAATTAAATTAAATTAGATGCAGAGGCTGTGTAATAAATAGTTCCCAAGATGTATTTAATACAAGAGGTGTTACTCCATCTGGTGAAAATGACTCAAGTTTTGTGACGCATCACTGTCCAACAACATCAAAAATCTCATGTTTAACTGATTCCCATGAAAGTACTCCAGATGGTACTTGTGCATACTTCTGCAGTAGCCACGGGGTGTGTGAAGAGATGATCAACTAACTAAAAAACAACATAAAACTACAATTTAATCAAAGAATTAAGTGGATCTGGACAAGTTTGTGCACCAAGGTCATAATTAAACAAAAGCAACCAGGAGCTAAAAGTAAGGGTAAAATCATGGAAACAAATAAGCAATAATAATTTTTTTTAAACTAAATGGCTAGCTAAAACTATAGATATCCAGCTAAGATTGTTCACTAGGATAAATCAATTCCTGACATTGTTTCCCAAAGGTAAACTAAGCATTTAAAATGGTTTGCTAATGAATCTGGCTTACCAGTTGAAACAGCAAAATATAAGCATGGATAAACTGTTGAAATTGTGATGGTAAAGTTAAAAGAAAGAAATACTTTTCCAAAATTTAGAAAAAACTTTTATTACAGCAGTTAATAAACAAAAATATAAATACATAAAATCATATGTGGCTAAATAAAATAATTGAAAAAGAAATTCTATAGTGTTAGCTAAATGCTATGGATTGTCAGTTAGAATAAGAGTATCCATAAACAGTTAAAATTGTTAGCCAACAGTATGGATAACAGTTGTATAAAGGCATAGATTAACTTTTGAGGTTATTGGCTAACAGTATAAACTACAGTCATGATATTAGGAAAGTACACCCTCTTCTCAATTTTAGGTTTGAGGACATGAAAATATTTTTTGCTTTTAGCAGGTCTTGAAATGTGATAAATACAGCCTCATCTGAACAACAACAGATGACATATTATGGCTTGTAATTATTTATTTATCAAAAACTGAGCTGAAATTCAGCACTGATGAAAAACTAAATACACCTCTACTTCTTCCAGAGGAATTAAAAGTAGGAGCCAGGTGCTGCTAATTAGTAAGTATGAACACCTCCATTAAAAACAGTTGTTTTTGGCAGTTTGATGGTCTGGAGCATTCAGTTGTGTTGCTAATGATCTTAGTGAAGCAATTGTTGCCGCTGAACAATCTCAGATGGGTTATAAGACCATTTCCAGACAATTTGAGAAAATGAAAAAACAAACACAAAAACCCTTGAGATGCATTTTAGACTCAGTAACAGTACAGACTTCAGATAGCATGTTAAATGTTAAAGTTCATGACAGTGCAAAAAGAAAAGAAATGAAAGTGTGGCTTGTATGGAAGAGTTCCCAGGAGAAAGCCTCTCCCCTTTAAAAAAAAAAAAAGACCATAACAGCAAAGTTTAGGTTTGCAAAGTTGCATGTCAGCAACTCATAAGACATCCGGAATAATGGCTTTTGGATACACAACAACAAGGTGGAGTTATTTGGCTATTGTGCAGCTCCACATTTGGAGAGAACCAAAACAACAAGGTGGTGGAGGGGTGATGATTGGGGCTTGTTTTGAAGTCAGATGATCTGGGCACCTTACAGTCATTGTGTCATGGACTCCTTTGTATACCAAATACTCTAGAGTCAAATTTTAGGCCATCTGTTCAACTGCTAAAACTCATAGGGTGATGCAACAGGACAATGATCCCACAGCAGCACATCTACAACAGAATGGCATGAATGCCTGCAGACCTCAATAAAGTGAGGGAACACCACAAAGCAGAGTAGACCAAAATTCCTCAACAATTTCAGAGACTAAAGTTATACAGAAAACAATTACAAGTTTTTGCTGCTGATGGTGGTTCTACAAGGTATTGAATCATAGGGTGTCTATTTTTCCACGCACTGCTTCTGCATTTTGCTCAGTTTTTGTTAAACAAATAGTGATGCAGTGTGATACATCTCGCGTTGTTGCTCATTTGAAGTTGCATTTACTTCATTTTAAGCCCTGATAATGTTCTGATATTTCGTACTTTAAAACTGATAAATGGTGCACTTTTTACCGCGACTGTAAAATGTTAACTTACAAAGTGGATTAACAGTAGAAATTTGTCACCTAGTCATGAAATAAATGACTGTTAAATAAAGCCAAAGCTAAATGTAGTTGATGAATGGTTTAAAGCTGTGGTTATCTTAGTTTAAACAAACAGATCTAGTTTAAGATGAGTTCAAATGAAGAGATTTAATGATGAAAACAGCACATGTAAAATTTTGACTGTATAAAAATTCTGGATGCAAAAACATTGGGAACCACTGCTTCAAATGATCGAGCATCCTTCAGCTAATAACCGAGACAGAAACAGAACAGTTATGGAAACATATCCCAGCTTTTATTAAATCAGGTAGAAGGCATTGTTAAAAGGCTGACTTTGAAGCAAGGTGACTGTAATGTAAAGCATCATGGGAAGAAAAAAAAAAAAAAGGGTGATACAAACAGCAATGTAAACAACAGAGGAAGAACAGCATCAAGCACACTACTTACATAAGTGATACAGTTTGTAAACACAAAGCGCTCTGCATTTTCAGTAAATAAGGAGCTTAATTAAGGTGGGTAAAAAAAGAAAAAAAAAAAACCCAATAGAGGAAGTGCTAAAATATTGTTATTTGATTGTACTGTCACATCTCTATATTTCATTGTTTAACATTTGGTTTAGCGTAACAAAAGAACTTCACAAAAAGAAAACTATTTACAAAGGCAAAGAATTCACTCCCTTTGGGTTGAAAACAAATCATTCACATTATTGACTGGGATGTAAATATATGGCCCTCTAATATACTTCATATAAAACTAACAGTGGCTACAAAGAAAAGCTTTCCACATCATACTGCCATCAGCTGACTATTTAGCCAAAATCTGCCAAAGCATCCCTCACATTCATTTCACTTTCTGCAGCGCAGACATGCCACTTCCATCCAATGAAACGATTTCCCGTCAGTTCTGTAAAAAGTCACGCTTTGTCACTCCTAAACAACGTGCAGCAATCCTCGCTTTGCTGAGCTCTTTCTGATAGTCACAGTCAATTCCTTGTCACAATTACAATAAAGCAGCAACCATGGAAACAATACCACATAATGTTAAAAACTACATGAATTATTACTGAATTATCAATCACTGCGTGTTAAGTATAAGAGTTAGTATGTAAATAGACAAAGAAATCATCTCTCAAACACTATAATGTTAATACCTATAATATAAACCGACATATATTATTACAAGGTAGTAGAACTATGACTATGTTCAGATACAACTTGTACTTCTTATAAGTCTAACCGTCATATAATTTGAATATCTTCAGCCACTGTTACACTACTGGTATGGAAGTAAAAAATTTTAAATTGTTAAACAGTTTTCTTAGCTGTCAGTATACATTCAACAATGAACTTGTGCAAAAGGGGGAAAAAAAATAATAAAAAATAAAAAATAAAAAAAATCACAAATTCGTAACGGGTCCAATCGGATACATTAGTTAACTTCAAAGCTTTGGCCTGTGTTTGGCTCTCTAGGGCTCTGAATCATCCCCGTCTCCTTTGATACCCATTTATAAACCCCATTAAAAAATATGGGTGAGAACAAAAAAACAAAAACAAAACAAAAACAGTCCTGCATTGATTTTGATTTGATGAAACTTTACTGAGCCCTCAGTGGTCAAACAAAATCTCACAGGAAATTAAACCTTCCGCATTACCATCTACTGGCACGTCTCTGAAAAACTTTCACATGGAATAATAGCTGTGAATGAGGGGAACTGGGTGTTCAAATACAACAATGTCCTGGGAGGCTTATTTCACTTCCCTTCAACAAACTGAAAATTAGGAAGGCAATTCAGATGTTTTCATTGCTTTTAGGGTTCATTCGCTCATGCTTCTGCTTTTTCTTTCTCCTCCTTCTTTTTCTTGCTCTTCTTCAAGAACGAAGGTGTGCGGAACTTCTTTTTCTTTTTCTTGGGGGACTTGGTTTGGCTCTCCGGGGTCTGAGGCTCCCCCGTCTTTTCCTTCGTTGTTATGGAGATTTCCACCGTTTCTGAAGTGCTCACGCTCAGCTTGGATACCTCGATGCTCAGATCCTCCTCCATCTCTGCCAAGTGGTCTTTCCCATTGGGTATTGTGTCTGTCACGAGATGAAGCCAGCGGAGAGGGATGTGAATAAAAACACGTTAAATTATCCATTTAATTTGAGGCGTTTCTTGTCCTTTTCCACAATTTGAAATACCCATTCACTTGCTAATTACCTTGTTTAGCTGGCGTCATTATGGGAGAGAGGGAGAGGGAGATAGTTGAGCCATCAAATGTGGTCATCTCATCTGCATCAGTGGCATCATCATCTTCTGTAAAAGGATTGAAGCTCATAGGGATCAGTCATCCAACGAAGCAGGTATGAGTCAGCTTAGGCTATTATATGAACAAATAAAATCCCAAGCTGATGTTGGCACTCTACAAACAGCTAAAAGGGTTACACAGCTCCTTTAGAGGGAGAACGGGACTGTTGGAACAAATGTCCTGGGAATCAATCATTAGAAATTTTCTACAGCAGCACACATGTTGAAATTTTACAGCAAAGAAGGTATGGGTGTATAACTGAAAACAGCAGTGCACTTTTCTGAGGACTTCCCTTTGTGCATACAGAGCCACGATCAAAGGCACATCTACACTAATATAATTTGCTTTAGCAACATTTCGGTGTCCACGACACCCCCACGTTTTAGGAAACCAAAAGAGAGACTTTTGGAAATGCTGCTGACCCAGTTTTAGTTTGAAAACTTGAAATATCTAATACTGTGCGTTAGTGTACTGTGTGGATATTGAGGCTGTGGAATCAATGAGGCAGAAAATCACATTCACTTCTTGATCAGACCGTATCAGTCATAAAAGCAAGCTATCATACCTGTTATGGCTATCTTTTCTGTTTGGGTTCTCCTTCCTCATTACCACAGCTGTCTCTAGTGATGGATAATGCTCTGGGGACCGCTCAAATATGCTGCCATATTTGTTCGTTGTTTTCTACAACCACAACTGCTTTACACTCGTTTTACTTTCAGCGACAGTTGCGCCATATTACAGTGCATCTGACTAGTCATCATTTACAACTGTGTTAGGAATAGCAGGGACACCACGAATGTCTACCAAGAAAAATGTCTGTACAATCTTATGGTAGCACAAGGTAAAAGGTTTGGAGATCTCCTTTTTCTGTCACTATCTGGTCAATGTTGAGATACAGCATTCCAGTAAATCCATCAATATTTATGCACTGACAAAACCTTTGTAATAGTGTTTCTGTATACTACCAGAGTGGATTTTAAGTCAAACATTCAGTGTGTGATTTAAGTGCAGACTTTCAGCTTTAAGGAAAGGGGTTTAACTAAAGTACTGCATTAACTGTTTGCAAATTGCAGTCATTTTTATACACAGTACCAAATTTTCAAAGGCTCAAACATAATTGGACAAACTAATGACGAAACTCGAGTCGAGAACTCATGGACATCACTAAATCCTGTGTTTTCTCCCTTGAGACGCTCTGCCAGGGCCTCACGGCAACCACGTTCAGTTGCTCTTTGTTTGTGGGTCTTTCTGCATTCAGCTTGGTCTTCAGTAACTGAAAAGCACGCCCTATTGAGTTTAGATCAGCTGGCTGACTCTGATTGAAGAATATTTCATTTCTTTGCCTTTATAAACTCTCGGGTTGCTTTTGCAGTATGCTATGGGTCATTATCCATTTGCACTGTGAAGCACGGTTCGATCAGTTTTACAGCATTTGGCTGAGATTTCAGCCCTGTACACTTCAGAAGTCATCTTGCTGCTTCTATCAGCAGTTACATCATCATTAAACACTAGTGGCCCAGTTCCACTGGCAACCATACATGTTTTTATGCCATAGCATTGCTTAACCATGTATAACAAATACTTACATACCCAACTCTACCAAAAACTTCACTACACTCATGCTGCCAGCATGCCAAATGCAAACTAAAAGTATTGAACACAAGAACATTTTAACAATTTTGTTGCATAGTTTTCTTAGCTCACATGTTTCAATAGTGAAGCATTACTGTGATGGAGAATAACAAAAGTGTTACTTTGATGCACAGTTGCAGAGCTGTTTCCCTCCTGCACACAGATTTTCCCTTGTTTACAGTCATAATGAGACTAAAGGAGTTTGACACGGCGAGTGTCTCTACAGCTCACCTCTCACCAGTAAGAAGTAGTAGGAAACTCTTTGTTTCTGCTAATTCGGGTACAAAATTTCTTCCAGCCAGGACAAGCTGGCTCTAATTAACTGCCTTGAGTGTAAGCTAATGGCACAATTCTTGTGTGGCAACAATAACTACAGCAAACTCAGTAAAGTGTCTGACTAATGTATGAAGGATAGAGAACAGTACCTTCTTGACCTTGCTGCTTTCTTTCTACCATGTTCTTGTATTCTTCCAGCTCCTTTTCTGTGAGATCATTAAAAGGGTTGGGAGGAAGAGAGCGGGTCTGCTCCTCATCCTCAATGATGAAAGCCTACAGACACAGGAAAACACAAGATGCCATTGCAGTCAGCTAATGCACAATATTATTTCCAAAAGGTTGAAACAGTTTGCAAAACAGTTTGTTGAATGTCAAATGTTGAAAGTAAATCCCCTCTTTGTTTTATTTGTTTGTTTGTTTTTTTATACTAAGGCTTTATAAACTTAATAATGGTAACTCCTTTCCTTAAAAAAAAAAAAAAAAAAAAAAAGTCGGGGGCATTTACCACTGTGTTGCATCACCTCTTCTTTTAAAACCCTCTGTAAACATTTGAGCTCTGACATAAACTGTTGTACAGTTATCAAAGCAACCCCCCCCCCCTTTTTTTTTTTTTACTTGGTGAAGGATTTCAGCTGCTCCACTATAGAAGGACTTCTTGTATTTTGTTTTCCCATTAAGTGCCAAATATTCAACTGCTAACCGACTGAACTGCAGCCATGGCTGTTTAGCACCCAGACCCTTTCATGATGGAGCCATGCTGATATCACACGTACAGCAATCACTTGCTTAAATATAGAAAGGCTTCCCTTATGAAACAAAAAAACAAATACAGCATCTGGATGGCAGTATATGTTGCTCTAAAACCCAAATATCATTCATTATTAATGGTGCCTTCACATGTGCAGTTGCACCAACTCCTTTCAACTTCCATTTCTGAATGCAACAGAGTGGTTTTCTGATGTGCTCCTAAGCCCGTGCACTTGTTTCCACTACACAACTACTGCCTGAGGATCTAAAGATCAAGATGATTTATTACTGGTTTTCAGCACTGCTGCTAGCATGCAGAGATTTCTGCGGATTTCCTGAATCTTTTAATCCTATCGTTTACCATAGATGGTAAATTCCTCAAATTCTTTGCATGTTTATAGTTAGAAACATGCTTTCCATTATATTTTTATTTACTTCTAAAGCACAATCTTTTTGTGAAGGTGTTCCAGTTGGCCTTTATGGAAGAATCATGACTGTTGATACATTTGTTTCTTTGGCACAATCTGCATATTTAAAAATCTTAAACATTCAGTTCCTCTTTGCACCAACAATTGCATTTTTGGTTGCTTTCATAAGAAAATGAATGTAATCAAAATCTACAAGACTGGGTACAGTAACAGAATGTGTGACCTTTTTCAAATTTCAATAAACACGACAGACAGAATATTTTAGTGTATTATTCATTTACATCCGTTTGTTATTGTTTTTTGGCTAGATTTAAAAAAAAAAAAAAAATCTTTACATTTATCAGCCTCCAAAGCTGAAAGACTTGTAGATCAATGGACTCATGTTCCTCAAACTATTCCTGAACAACTTTTGCTTTAGTCGTGTCACATGATCCCGATGAACAATGCTGCTGTGTGTGGTGTAGTCTGGAACAATGTTTAAAGTAAGTAAGACCACAGGCACTACGCCTGATACTAATTTGGAAAGATGACTGATTCAAAATTCCTGGATCACTAACTCGTAACCGAACGGTTTAAAAAACATAGGAGGGTAAACAACAAGCTATCATCTAATTTTACACTTGTATATGGAGTGAAGTCTGGCCTGCATGGCCACAAATTTGTTTGGTTAATTATTTCTTTGTTGTAACAATGATTCTTAGCAATAAATCCTCTACCGCTGGAAAGCCTGTTCATATCCACATAAACGCTGCCACATTTGTAAGAAAAATGCCTTTATGAGTTGAGTAGCAGCTTAGTATGTGGGTTGAGTTTTTTTGTTTTTTTGTTTTTTTTTTTCCAGATGTGCTTAGGCAAATGCAAAACATGATAAAATACCACGACACAGGCTGCATCGTGAAATTTGGCTATTAATGTAACTTAAGCACTTTTACAAATGATACATAAACTTACTGGTCCTGGTATGGTGTCCACAACAATGCCTGCCAGTAACTGAGATTTAGGTCCCGGGGTCATCTGGTCGCCTCTGTGTTGCTCTTTTATCTGAACAAGCATATTCAACAAAGCCAAAGGAATCTCAGCTTAAGGATTTTGGTTATTAGATGCTATAATTGACATTCAAATGACAGTGTAGCTGTTCCAACAGATAAATCAATCTGGTTTATATTCTTAACCGATTGATTCTTGTCATTTCAGGTTATAAGATGACATGATTTTATGCTTTTCACTGACATTTACCAAAGGAAAAAGTGAATATTTTGGAAAGATCGGGCTTTCAAAATGTCCCCTTTCACAGTTTTCTGTCATTTTTAAATTTTTTTTTTAAAGATAACTAGAGTAATCAGCAGTTTAATAGTAGTTTTGATAATGAACAGGATCTAAAAAAAAAGAAAATTAAAAAAAAAAATCTTTGTGTTTCTCTACTGCCCAGGTTTGTAACATCTGGGGGCAGTTTTGTGGAAAATGTGATCATTTTTCAACTGACCCGGTTCCTCTTATCCAAAACCTCAGTGGGGTCAGTGTTGAGTGGGACAAACTGGTTAGGGTCTTCAATCTTTATTGGGGTGCCAACGCTGTTGCCTGGCTGTGAGGACTTCATCCACTGAGAGAATTTAAATAAAGAAAATAAACACATAGATTAAAACCAAGAATTCAAAATATAAAAAAGTGCATTTAAAAAACTTGCCACAAGAGGGCAGGCTAACACAGATAAAAATGGCATCTCAAACAACGAGCTTGCTCAGGACACCAGAGCAGATAGGATCAAATCATTTAATTTCCGCTTACAGTTTGACAATAAAATCAACGCACCATGGTTTTTGTCCTCGGGCTCACGTCCCCACTGGGTGACTGTTCAGGAACATTGACCTTCAAGTAGCTGTTGGGTGAATTAAGCCACCGGGTCCTTTCTCTCTGTTGTTTCTGCACCATAAACTTGAAGGGGCTCCGCAGGCCAAGCTCGCTGTCTTCTGGTGGCATAGCCGACACTGTGGCGGGGATTTCGACGTCGTTCTTAGACCGGGGTTTTTCACGGATAATGGGGTTCCGGTAAGAATGGCCTGTTCTGTATCCCTACCACGTTACACAAGGAGAAAATATTATTGCGGCACACGCACCGAGAGTTTCCCTTTGCCAGAAGTTAAAGTGTTTGAAATATTTTGCACTATTCTTCTTTGCTCATGGGATACATAAGAAATATTAACCCAAAACCCCAAACCCCCACAATTCAAATGATTCACAGGCCACCCAGAATCCACTTACACAATACTTTTAAATATTTAAACGCAATATATACAAACAGCATTTTTGCAGACGCCTCCAGTTTGAGAGGGAGAAGACACAACTTTGGTTTGAAGGAGTGTGTTGTTAACAATACATCAAAGACGAAGGGAGACAACTAGAAAACTAGTGATGGGTCCTTCCAGTATGTAGAAAAGTGTGGTCTGAAGAAAAGCAGTATAACAGTATAAATAAATAAATGAAAAATAAAAATCCCCTCTGCATTGGGCTTTGATCGTCACTGTGTGAGCAAGCCATTTTTCACAGAGCTGTTCAGTAGAAACTAAAGCTCAGTTTCCAAAAGCTTTAAGTGTGACTGAAACACAGTATGCAAATAAAATTCAGGGCGTATCAGTCATAGCATTCATCATCATAAATTTCTGTACAAACTCTACAAAAGCATACAAGAGCTACAATAACTATTGCCAACATGTCCAATGTGACAGAATCTAATATAATGAATAGGTGAATGGACAGATAAGAGGATATTTTTAATTAAGCAGGTACTTTAAAAAGGCCAACTCCTCATCCACACCCCTAATCTG
>VVHJ01005185.1:0-10196 GCA_015107715.1 Tylochromis polylepis
GGGGAGGAGGGCCGCCTCTGGATGGAGGTGGAGGTGGAGGTGCTGAAGAAAAGGAAGAGAAGAAAGAAGTTCAAGCTAAAGCGGAAACTGTGATTGAACCATTTGTAGTTCACACTGTATCCCTTCCAGTTTTTTTTGTTGTTGTTTTTTTTTTAAACTTTTTGTTCTCTACATATAATTTTAATGAAGGGGCAGCTGGAAAATCTGGATAATCCCTAAAGATTTTAAGGAATCTCAGTCAAAAAGTGCTCGTCAGGTCCTCAATTCTTGCGCAAAGCCATGCAGTTACAGAGTTGAGTGAAGGGGCAGCCTTCTTGCAAATAACTGGTGGGGGGTTTTTTTGTTCACAAAATCTGTACTGAGGAAAGAAAGAAAAAAAAAATTTTGTCCACAAACTTTCAAAGAAAGATGTTAATACTCTCAAACTGGACCTCATATCCCCATTCCAAGTATGTGAACACCAGCGATTCTTTTTAAAACATGCTTTTCAAAGCTCATAAAGCTAGTTTGGCTCTGCTTCACTGACGACTAAAGCCTGGTTAAACAAACGTAAATCCACGTGCAAAGTGGGCCAAACATTTAAAAGTGTGGCTGAGATTCATGTGAGAGGTTAGATAGAAAAAAGTATTTAAAGTAGTGTCATTGCAGGACAATGTTTCCGTGAAACAAAGGAAACCTGTCTAACGTGACAAACAGCTGGTATGTCTCCAGAGAGTCGACAGCACATCCAACTCGAGAACAATCAGGTGCAAAACAGCAAACATTTTACTGAAGAGACTGAAGACCTGAAACAGCTTGGACTCATAGTTTAACTCTACATGCACAGTCACAGCAGGTCATGCATAGAAACCTACCACTCCACCTGGGCGGACCTGGGGATAAAACCACCACACTAGTTAGACTGTCTTTAATTGACAATCAACCCATTAAACACAGAGGGTGAGTGTCCTGCAGAAACACGTACATAGATCAAAATTAACAGTAAAGTTAAATTCCTATTTCTTATATTAAGTTACCAAAACTCGGGCTACATCATTTGGATGACATATTCGTTTCTGCGGCGGCCGTACCTTGTTTCCGCAGCTCATCTTTGACAGCATCAACACCTCCGTTCTTCTCGATGAAATCATAGATGACCTTAGAGGTCTCTTTATCCTTTAGCTGAGCCTCAGAAATGCCACACATATCAAACAGGTTTTTCAGCTCTGGGTCCAAGTTATTCAACTGAAGAATAAACAGAGAGGAAAACATGGCATTTAGCCTATGCACCTAGACTTTAGGTTCAGGTTATCCCACAAGTAATCAGATTATGTGCAGCTGCAAAGACACAAACAGGAATTTCAGACAAACATCAATTAGAAATATACATGTATCGCTCACGGAAATAAGAATATATGGAAATATTTTGTAGAATTTCAAGAAAATATCAAAGAATATTTTAGTTAGTTTGAATTACTGGCATGTTTAAGAAAAAACTAAGTTTTAGGAGAGGCACTCGGAGCCAAATCAGCTGATCCAATCAAAAGCTGAATGTGAGGAGTAACTTTCTGTCATGTTTCATTTTGTTTTGTGGAGACATTTCCAACCAAATTGCTGAAATAAGAGTGGACTCAAAAAAAGGCCAGAATATCAGCCGTTATGGTGCCACCTGGTGGTTTCAGTTCTGAACTACCAAAGGTCTGAGTAGGGACTTGTTATAGGAGTAGTAAAATCTGAAAGCAGAAAATGCTCTGCTGCAAGTCGAGATCAAGTTGCAAGAGATGAAGACCCCCCCCCCCAAAAAAAAAAAAAAAAAAAAAAAAAAAAAACAAAAAAAAAAAAAAAAAAAAAAAAAAAAAACCTAAATAAAAATTTAAGACAAGATAGCAAAATTTATGTACACTGAAAAAAGGAGTGAATATTATAACTATAAGAAATTATTATTAATATTAGAGTCAATATGCAAAACATTCATATCCCATCTGTTTTATATCATGTGAAATAAATGTTGATGTTCTTAAAACATGCTTGCTTCAGTTTTCTCTTTGAAGTTGTGCCTTTCAGGGCAGATTCTTTGATCTATTTTTTCAGTTGATCTGACACAGTCAGACTAAACCTATTATAAGCAATCATTTCAGCACGTGTACCCTTTAAACCTTTTGATGACTCCTCATATCTATCATGGGACTTCTTGAAGGACCCATATGCCCTGTGGATGAAATTATGAGATCTATGTGCATAGCAGGTCACATCTAATTCTGTTCCACACCACTGTGCGATCTAAAATTTAAGATTCACTGACCTTACTTTTTTCTGTGCTGGTAGATGGACTAAAATGTTTTTTTTTCCTTTGAGAATCAATGAGTAGTGGTCATCTAAGCGTCCGAATAGAAAACCACTAATCTAGGAACCTATTGTTACCTATGGGCAACAGCTAATGTTTGTAGGCTTCCAGTAAAGCTGCAAATATCTGGATGAAGGGCAGACATCAGGCCCAGAGTTCCTGTTCGATGTTAGTCACCGTTTACAGTCTTACTATGAATATGGAAAAAATTCAAAAGTCAAGCTGGAAAAAAGAAGATACATTTTTCTTATGGTGATTTACGGGCAAGCAATCTTATCCTAAAGTGATTGGTCATTACTATTTGGCCTACAAACCGAAACCAAACATATTTACCGTTCTTATCTAGAACCACAAGTGTATGCAAATGTGACGCAAAAACGGTTGAATTAGTATATGTCTGCCAGTATGTTTCACTAACAATACAGTTCCGACAGCTTTTATTATGGATTATTCAGCCAATTGTTCTCAAGCCTAATGTGTTGTATTTGTCACCCAAAAACCTGGAATCATCAAAAAAACGTATTTACTAAAAGCATTTTTTTCATCCACACACAGGCAGAAAAGGGACAGGCCTCCATTTCAACCCAACAATTGATCAATTACGTCAGCACGCTTCTCGGCATCTACTGTCAATGAAGTAACATGAGATTTAACTCAAAGTCTTGATACTGACATGAAGGCTCAAAAAAGCTAAAGAGAGTTGTGCTAGCGTCAGGAACACGGAGTTTGTCGAGAAAAGAATGTGCCTTTTCAGCACTTTCTGACTTAACTCCTTTTTCTGTTTGTCGGAACACGTGGAGCTTAGAACCACAATGCCAGAGATCATGTGTACTTACGAAGATGATTCACCCGCTCTGTCAATAAAGAGATTTATTTATTTTCAAATAAATAAAGTCAAACTGTGCATATTTTAAAGTCAATAACCTTTACACCAACAACCAGTCGCACTTACACTCACGCCTACAGGCAATTTAGAATCACCAACTAACTGCATATCTTTGCACTGCGGGAGGAAGCTGGAGTATCCGGAGAGAACTCATGCAGACGCGGAGAGAACAAGAAACTCCACAAAAGCCCGGGCCAGATGATGGATTTGCACTCAGGTGCATCTATAAATTGAAAGTTAACGTCAAAGCTATTTGTTGTTTATCAGTGTTATTCCTAGCTTACGGTTAAACTACGAAATAGTTATTAAAGACGGTCTTTTTTGCGTATTAATTGAGCGTTAACATTACATTTAATGGCGAATGACAAAGTGTGCCATCTTCAAATAGACCAGCTTCGGCATCGCTGAGTCTCGACGTCATGCAAACCCCTGTTGTGCTTTACGCTACAAGCAAGTGTGAGTGGAACAAGGAGGGCAGCCTGAGGGCAACTTTTCCGGTGAAACGTCACAAAAATAGCTTTTCGTGTTGCTTGAAAATGCGTCAGATAACGACGGAAAGAGCCGAACAAGATTCTCAGCGGACGTCGAAAGAAAACGATACCAGTGAAACAACAGTAACCGGCATGGAAGGACAGGCCGTCCCCGATCCTAAACAGGAACCGGGCGACAACAACGAGAGCTGTAAAGCGGGGACGAACGAAATGAGTGGCCGCGATGCGGCGGAGGAGCATGGAGACGCCCTGTCCCCAGTCCCCGACAAAGAAACCGCTCCGCATATCGAAAAGTCGGGTCTTGATGAAAGGGCCTCGGACCTAAAACTATGTGAAGCTGCGAAAAGTCCCGCACAGGGCAGTTTGGCAAGTAGCACCGATTTCGCACAAGAGGGCTCCCGGGTGCTGAAACAAGAACAAAGAGAGGGGGGGAACGCGTCCACCTCACCGCCTGCTGACCGCACAAAGACCACGGAGAAACCTGAGCACGGCATCAAGAGACGGGCCAGCATGGAGCTGACCTCGTCGGATGGAGAGCCGCTTAGTCGGATGGATTCAGAAGACAGGTTTGTTGAAATTGTGAGAGGCATTAGACTGATCTGAAAACCGCTCTGTGGTGGCGTTATCTTACAGCACCATGCCAAGTTCACAGCTTTGAACGACAGTTTGTTTACAGGTTAAAAACGTTCGCTTCCGCCGGGTGATGTAGTTCTTGAATATCTCTATGTGACACGCTGGTCTGCAGTTTAGTGCACTGTATCTCTTCGGTTTGGGGGTGGGGAGTGTTAGATCACAGCAGTTCTCGTTACGCAAATATGATGTTCTCTCATACTAAGGCAAAATTAAAACTAAACTAACTGGAAAAGCAACTTGTTAGAGGTCATGGTTACCCCCTGGGGAACCATGACCTCACACGTGCTATCTTTACATTTGTATTACCTATATTATCAATAAACCAGAGTAAATTAACCAAATATCTAATAGCTGAGCAGTTTGTAATTACCTCTCACAGCGTTATTGGCAATGGATAGAAGAAAATGTTTTAGGAAGATCACAGTCTAGGATAATTCTTGTGAAGCTTGGTTAATAAGTGTTCTTTTCTTTCTTGGATTTGTGAAATGAGTGTTTTTATAAGCAGTTAAATACAGAAAAAAAAACAGATGGAAGGAAAAGTCGCACACACTAGTTGTTGGAGAGCAAATTTTTGGCATACAAGGATGCTTTAATGGAAACGTGACACTTCTTGCAGCTGTTTTGTAAAAGCCTTCCAGAAGTTGGAACTGATTATGGGTATATAACCAAGAAGCAGCTGCAGACAATGTTGGGAAATCACTCCCAATACAATCCAATGTTTGTCATGTAGGTTTTGAAAAGTTGTGAGTTAGCTTAGAAGTTGGTCATTTTTTTACATGTGGATTTTTTTTTTCCAGGGGGGGTTTAACATATGATGACCCTGAATATAAAGCAGAGAGAGTTGAAGACATTTATAATGCTTAACTTTTTGGATGTGTAGGCTCTCACCACGAACGATTTTTGATAGAATGTTGGAGAACTTAAGTATCGGTAGCTCCTAAAAATAAGGTGACTGTTCTTAGTGGCCATAAGAATCAACCTCCCTCCCAATAACACTCTTTTGCCTTAATCGGCTTCTCTCTGCATCGTATTGTGCTGCTGATCACTGGTCGTTTGTTTCTTTTTCAGTGTTTGTTAGCGTATTTTTCCTTATTAGCTGTTGGCTTCTTTGTTTTGGTTTTGCATGAACAAGAACATACTGTTGACTACCCATAATGCACTACAGCATAGGTCTTTAAAATGTGGACGTCACCTATTTATTTCTGAAGTGCCATTTTGAAATCTTTGGAAGAGCAATTCCACCCAACTTTATTGATTGTAAAAACAAAGAAAGATGCGATTGATAAGTTGTTAGTCTATGAGCATGCCGGTTCAGTCTGTTCACCACGAGTGCGTTTTCATATCACAGATTACATGGTATGACCAACATTTAGAAAATGGACTTTTAGTCAGCAGTGATACTATGAGGTCCTGAATATGCATCAGAACTTGTCTAACCACCCATGGTACATGAACAACATTCCTCCCAACAAAGTGGGAGATAACTAATATAAGGCAGTGTTGTCCATTGTAAAAACCATGCACCTACTTTGTTGCCTGCTAGATCCTCTATGAGTATGGTGTCTTCATGGCTGCCTTGGAGCTCCGTTCTTCATAGTCGTGTTTTTACTTTGGAACGTGTCATTTTCCTGTCAGGTTGGTTCCCTTCAGTTTTTATAAAGGCAAAAAAACATGCATGCACACAGATGCAAACATGACATCATCAAGTTTGAAAGTGGGACCGGCAACCACTTTGTGGCTAGTGTTAGCACCACAATATATAGAGGCAGTAAGATAAGTTTGACAGGTCTGCAGGGTTAGACCAAGGTAAATGTTTCTCATATGTTAGACTGAAGTCTTTATTTTTGTGAAGCATTTTGACTCATTTAAAGGGGAAAAATAGACACCACCTACAAACTTTTACCAGGGATGGCTCCATTGACCAGACTCGCCCAAAGAAGAAGAAGAAGATGTAGTTCATAATTTCCAAAAAAGCACAAAAAAAAGAACTCAAAACTGACTACTTTATTATGAAGCCCAAATTATAGTGGTGTTGAAGCGTTGGTTGCTTTTACTGGTTAACTGAAGTTACTGTCAACTGTTTATGCACCAAAACAGAGGTGACTGCTTACCATATATCTTTAGGGTCAACGTTTAAAGTGCTTTGACAGTTTAGTTTAGACATTTGTCTGAAGTCTAGCTATTTGTTTTATCAAATGCATGCTGAAAAATCTATAGTTGTAAAATGGCTCCTGGGGTCAAAGTTGGAGCACAATAGATTTATCGGCAGGCCAATGTTCTCTGACAAGATTGGCTATTGGTATTGGCATTTTTTTAAACAGCTGATAAATGGAAATTAAAAACTAAAGAGCTGCACATAAGAAATGTTAGACAAATCTGTTTTGCATGTCTGGGGGGGGGACTAGCTATAGAGGTTTTGCAAGTGACGTCATGGTCGTGTTGCTCAAGAGCTGTCGGCCATACTAGACATGATAATCACTCATACGTACTTTTACATGGAAATTATCACTCTCTTTTTTTTCCTCCCTCCCCCCTCCCAATGCCTATATTCTGCTGCACAGTCTTGTGCAGCAATCATCAAGGACAGAAAAAAAAATTTTCCCCCATGTTCTTCTATCTGAAACAACAGAAAAGTGATTTTTTTTAAGAATCAACGGATACAGACATCAAATAAATAGTATAATGATTATAAGTTACTTGAATTTTTTGAAAATCACCGGTATCTGTTTCAAAGAATATCTGACCATTTAAAAATTTTACATTTACATTTTCATTTTCTCTTTCTACTTAAATTTTTTTTTTAATCTTCTTTATCCTTTATCCTCTTCATCCTCACCTTAAGCCTCACTCCTGAACTGTAATTAGGGTTCTAACATAAGAAATTCAACATGAAAGTACTTAATTAATCTAGATATTGTCGCGATTAGTTATTTTCAGCCATCTCTGGAAAGCTGACAAGAGATGGCTAAACAACATAACGTTACTAGCTAACACAATGCCAGCTAACATTAGGTTCTAGCATCCTAAACTTTTAAACTCATTTCTCTCTGATCAACAGTTTGATTACATCCGCACATCCCAAGAGTTTATTTGCTATGTGCGAGTCTGCCTGTGTTAGATCCACTTAAAATAAATAAATAAAAATCAGTAAGAGCCATGAGTAACAGTGAGCAGGCACTAACAGCAGCGCTTACTGACAGAAAACTACAAATATCCTCACTGTTATTAATCAGAAATGTGCTACGCTGATTCATTGACAATATAAGGGATAATGCACAGAGACGTGTCAATAATCAAAATGTAATAAAAATCAGGTAAATACCTGAGCAGCGCCTGTGGTCCACCTGATCCAGTGACTACAATTCCAGGCAGAATCCAGTGACTGGGATCAGTTTCCCATCTTGACACAAAATACTGATAAGCACTGAAACATTTGTAGGCCTACATATCTTGTCCAATATCATTTGAGGGGTTGTTGATAATGTAATGATATAAATCGTGTGGCGTGAAGTCGGGGAGAATGATGGCGTTACACTTCACAGCATCAGTAAACACACTTGGAGGGTGTAAGTTAACATCAATGTTCAGCTAGATGCTAGTCATGAAAGTGTTTTACTTACAAGTGTTTCTGAGAGAGAATATAGTGACTTGTTTGTTTACTCATAGTTGCCATAGTTCATGTCATCTATATAATGTTTAGGTTTTTCACTATGTTTAAGGATTATTACATGTCCAAATGGCCGACAAGTTAATGTCATGTGGTAAGCAGTCACGTGTTTGCGAAACCTCTCAGCATATGGGATATTTAAATTAACAAATATTGGCATCGGTGTTAAAAATCTTATAAAGGCCAGACTCTGATCAGTCTTTCTGGGAACAAGTCTGACTCTGCGGCTTCTACCTTGAAACACCCTGGGGGTATTTACTTGGGCAGTTATTCTGAAGCATTATCCAAGTTATCTTTAATTTCTGTGATCACCAAGAAACAAAAACCGTTTGTAAAATCATCAGTTAAATCTAGGAAAAACTGCTAGGGATCTTTCCTCTAACATAACCTTGGCAGTATCACGTCTGTCACCATCTTAGCCATTGTAGAATTCCCCCACAGGCATTGTGCCACGTCTCTCTGTTGTTTCTGTATTGAAGATGATATATAGTTGTGAATTTTTAAGGATACTACCTGTGACGAAGGGAACTCGTGGTCTTCCTCTCCTGAAGCAGTCCTTGTGAGAGCTAGGCTGTGTTCCAGTTGTCCAGTTTTTCACTGCACAGCGTGTCAGCCATTTTGTAGAGCTGTTTGAGGTTTTAACTACAAATTCCATCCACTGTGTAGTGCCTACAAATTCCTCCTGTGACAAATATAGCAACCAGAACCGTACGCTATCAATCCAGTTTTATTTCTATAGCACTAAATCACAACAACAGTTGCCTTAAGGCGCTCAGTCAAGAACATTATGGATTGGAGCCTATCTGTTGTCAGAAGACAAAAGATGTGATGCTAAACAGTTTTTCCTACATATTAATATTGGCTAGGAAACTAATATTCATCAATTTTTCAGAGTTTTTGTAAATCTTCTGGACTCACGGTTCACTTCATTTCCTTAAAGTAGGTTTAGGTTCAAACTAAGATCAACAGGAAGGTCAGGAGACTAAACTTCCCTGTAGCATATTGCACTGTAGTGGGACAATCAGTGTTAATATTCACCCGTCACTGGTTTTAATTTTGTAGCGGATACACAGGAAATGCTTAGTCATAGGAGCAGTTTCTTGCAGGTGTTTAATGTTCAGCCACTGCTGCAGCTACCGGATTTCAAAGAGCAGTGACCTCTTTTGTAACCTAGGATCTGTATTAATTTAAAGTCTAAAGTAACCACTTTTAAAAGCCTTTTAAAGCCGAGGTTACAAGAAGGCTATTATAGCAAACTATTTCTGCATCTTCCTTCTCATTTTTTTAATTCTAAGATTCTCTTCATATTATTTACCTAAAATGATAAATGGCGCGGTTCTTATATAGTACTCTTCTACTTTACTTGAGCACTTGGTTATACATTCACATCCATTCAGCACTTCTTTTCTATGCTTTTTCTACCAAAGTGTTTTCTAACATTCACACTCTGATGGATGCATCCGAGAGCAACTTGGAGTTCAGTATCTTGCCCAAGGATACTTTGGCATGTAGATCGGAGCAGCTTCGTGATTCGTAGATCACTTTCTCTACCTCCTGAACTCCAGCCACTATTTTATCTTGATGTTATTTTTATCTCGTTGTAGTTTTCATTGGCTAATATAAACTGCAACAAAGCCCCCCATCCCAAAATCAAATGTGTATGGTATGTGTGAACAAGCACCAACCAGACACCTCAAACTTCACTGGTTTAATGATGTGTTGGTTTTGTTTAGTAACAAGATGGTTATTTAGAATTTCATTATAATAGCAAAAAAAAAATCTTGTAGAAAGATAATAAATGCATATCTTATAACAGAAAGGACTGCCCTCAACTTTCTAGTAGTACTACTGTTGTAGGAGCTACAAAACTTCACTGGAACCCAGCACAGACAGGCACACAGGAAGTGTGCGCATATGTTTCAGAGCTGTCCTTTTGTAGGAGACATGAGCGCAGCTCTCACGGACAACAAGTGCAGAGAGTGAACACAGCATCGGGGCATGGAGTGATCAGAAATCTAAAAATGAGTTTTACATCACTGCCTGTAGCATGGAATTGTGAGTGATTTCAGTTTCAGCTTGAGAGTGCAGTCAGGTGCTTGGTGTTTGACACCACCTGTGTGTGAGGATTGTGGTTTATCCTGCACTGGCCTCACCCATGAATTGGGTGGGTTTTAAAGCATATGCTGGAAGATATGA